>JAJHIY020000652.1:842500-960000 GCA_022114975.2 Lampris megalopsis | reverse complement strand
CCCCCCTGGATGCCCCTAAAGCTGCATTAAACCCACAGTCCCTCTGGATCTGCCGCCCCCCTGGATGCCCCTAAAGCTGCATTAAACCCACAGTCCCTCTGGATCTGCCATCCCTGGATGCCCCTAAAGCTGCATTAAACCCACAGTCCCTCTGGATCTGCCATCCCTGGATGCCCCTAAAGCTAAATTAAACCCACAGTCCCTCTGGATCTGCCGCCCCTGGATGCCCCTAAAGCTGCATTAAACCCACAGTCCCTCTGGATCTGCCACCCCTGGATGCCCCTAAAGCTGCATTAAACCCACAGTCCCTCTGGATCTGCCACCCCTGGATGCCCCTAAAGCTGCATTAAACCCACAGTCCCTCTGGATCTGCCGCCCCCCTGGATGCCCCTAAAGCTGCATTAAACCCACAGTCCCTCTGGATCTGCCACCCCTGGATGCCTCTAAAGCTGCATTAAACCCACAGTCCCTCTGGATCTGCCGCCCCTGGATGCCCCTAAAGCTGCATTAAACCCACAGTCCCTCTGGATCTGCCGCCCCTGGATGCCCCTAAAGCTGCATTAAACCCACAGTCCCTCTGGATCTGCCGCCCCTGGATGCCCCTAAAGCTGCATTAAACCCACAGTCCCTCTGGATCTGCCGCCCCTGGATGCCCCTAAAGCTGCATTAAACCCACAGTCCCTCTGGATCTGCCGCCCCTGGATGCCCCTAAAGCTGCATTAAACCCACAGTCCCTCTGGATCTGCCACCCCTGGATGCCCCTAAAGCTGCATTAAACCCACAGTCCCTCTGGATCTGCCGCCCCCTGGATGCCCCTAAAGCTGCATTAAACCCACAGTCCCTCTGGATCTGCCACCCCTGGATGCCCCTAAAGCTGCATTAAAACCAGTTTTAGACCAACTGCACAGAAACAAGTTATGATAATCTCTACCTAAAACGACCATGAGCGGTCAAAATGACCGCGCGCTATAATGCCGTAGCGTAAGGGTCGGTGAGTGGCCAAAACACTGTCAGCTACTGTCAGTTGCTGTTCAAGGGCTGTTCTGTGTTTCTGCCAGCTCCATCTGTTCCCTTTTTCATTTTTATTTTCATCTTTATTGTTTGTTTGGTTCGCTGTTGACCTGTTTTACCGCCACCTGCTTTGGCAACATTGTAACTAATGCAGTCACGCCAATAAAGCGTCACTGAATTGAACTGAAGAGAGAGAGAGAGAGAGAGAGAGCGAGAGGGAGAGAGAGACAGAGAGAGAGAGAGAGAGAGAGACAGAGAGAGAGAGAGAGAGAGAGAGAGAGAGAGAGAGAGGGAGAGAGAGAGAGGGAGAGAGCGAGAGAGAGAGAGAGAGAGAGAGAGAGAGAGAGAGAGAGGGGTAATCAAAAGGAGACGCAGGCTGTTCAGCGCAGGTGTACTTAACCCGGTTCAGGTGTGTGACCATTAGTTTCTGCGTGCGTGCGTGTGCGCGGGCGTGTGGAGGGCGGGGCTTTAAACTACCTGCAGCAGGTCAGGTTACCTGTCGCTTTTCTCACAGCAGCTCGTGCTGCAGAGAGCGACTGACGTGTGACGACACAAACAGTCTGCTGCGGCTCGCGAGCCCCGGTCACGTCATTCTACTGGCCCACCCAGGCTTGGAGGGAGACTTCTTCTGCGTCCAGTTGTTGTTTGTTTTTGTTGTTCCCCATCGCCTCCGTGCGGCTCTCCTCGCTGGGCGTCAGACAGGTGAGTTGGCCGTGCCGGCGTCCAGGTGAGTCGTGTCGCTGGTCGCCCGCCCTCTCGCTGCTTCACTTGTTAAATCAGTCGTTACTCATTAAAGAAGTTAATCACGCTGCTTCCCCTCCTCCCGTGCTGTCTGCGTGAGAAGCTCGTGTTGTTTCGGAAGCTCTGGAGCTGTTTTGGGACTGCGGATGGGATCAGGGTTGTAATCTAGACCTTCAGGGTTTTTTTTTTTTTTTTTTTTAACAGAACCGGTTTCTGTCCCGGGCGCGTGCGCGAATGAGTCATTAGACAGCGTTGTCTTGAGGTGGATCCCGTGCCCCAGGACGTGGGTCGCGACCTGCGTGTGCGCGTGCGTATACGGCCCCTTCCCTTCCCCCTGGTTAGTTTGTGTAGCGGCCATGACAGGAGGAAGCTGGTCCTCAAGAGAAGAGGCGGATGGATGAATGGAGGGGTGGCTCCGCAGAAAGAGGCATCAAGTTGCAAGGATGGAAAAAGAAGAGTGGGCTTTTGTAAACGAGAACTCGAGTTTTGAATCTGGCTTCGATCCGGTCAAGGGATGTTTGAAAGAAAATAGGCTCTCAACTTCTCTTTAAACAAGAAGAGAGTATGGACAGAAACCGGAGAGTATGGACAGAAACGGAGAGTATGGACAGAAACCAGAGAGTATGGACAGAAACGGAGAGTATGGACAGAAACGGAGAGTATGGACAAAAACCAGAGAGTATGGACAGAAACCAAACAGTATGGACAGAAACTGAGAGTATGGACAGAAACCAGAGAGTATGGACAGAAAGTATGGACAGAAACCTGAGAGTATGGACAGAAACCTGAGAGTATGGACAGAAAGTAAGGACAGAAAGTATGGACAGAAACCTGAGAGTATGGACAGAAACCATAGAGTATGGACAGAAACCAGAGAGTATGGACAGAAAGTATGGACAGAAACCAGAGAGTATGGACAGAAACTGAGAGTATGGACAGAAACCAGAGAGTATGGACAGAAAGTATGGATAGAAACCAGAGAGTATGGATAGAAACCAGAGAGTATGGATAGAAACCAGAGAGTATGGACAGAAACCAAAGAGTATGGACAGAAACCAGAGAGTATGGACAGAAAGTATGGACAGAAACCAAAGAGTATGGACAAGAAACGGAGAGTATGGACAAGAAACGGAGAGTATGGACAGAAACCAGAGAGTATGGACAGAAACCAGAGAGTATGGACAGAAAGTATGGACAGAAACCAGCATCTCAGTCGAAGTGTGACTGGTTAGAGATGTCCTGTAAACATGACACATATCAGATCTCAGCTGACGTCATTCCCGTAGACCAAGACGTCATTATGACCGTTTCGGATTTTCAAAGTTTAACAACTTTGTGAAAAAAGAAATTGACCTGCTGCTCCCTGAATGCTCATAAAATTGCATATATTTACATTATAATGAGTTTTAGATCAATCGCACAAAAATTTGCGATAAGCTCTAGCTAAAACGACCATGGGCCGTCAAAATGACCGCCTCAGTTTTAATATTTTCACTTTTTTAATTTTGCTATTCAAGTTCCACCATGTCTCTCAGGAGTTTAAATAGTTTAAGATAGTATTGTAGTTGTTAAAATGTTAATTTTGGTGTCAGTCGTTTCCTAACAGACATACTGACACACTATGCTATGCATTAATATCTCAGTTGGGTGTTTATCTTGACAGAATATAGAGTTTAAAAACCCACCGTCAATGTGACCGCCCGTGGTCCTTTTAGGTAGGAGTGGAATCCCGGTCGGGGTCAGCATCGGGAAACTACTTCTTCGGAGGTTTGGTTTTATTCTTGGCTTGTAAAGTTGAAGTCGTCGTCCCAGCGAACACCTTTTGAAACACGACACAGAAAATACTCAGAGGAGTCTGCTGGAGATGAGTGTTATCTCAGACCTGTCTAATGACACCATTGTAGTTTGAGGAACGATGCATGGATGATGTAGATGGATAAAAGATTCTTTGTCTTACACGAGGAACCTTATCAGAATACAAGTTCATCCTCATACATCCACATTCTGACGTTTAGCATTCGGAAAGCATTTGTTTCTGCAGGAAGTAAACACGTATTTCTAGAAACCAGTGTTAAGAAGCATTTTGTTAGCTTACTCTGGGAGAATCGTAAAAATCGCAGAATAAATGTCAGATGTTTACCTGGTTGATGTATGAGGGGCCGCACAAGCCATAATATATTATGAGGGGCCGCACAAGCCATAATATAGTATGAGGGGCCGCACAAGCCATAATATATTATGAAGGGTCGTACAAGCCATAATATATTATGAAGGGTCGCACAAGCCATAATATATTATGAGGGGCCGTACAAGCCATAATATAGTATGAGGGGCCGCACAAGCCATACTATAGTATGAGGGGTCGTACAAGCCATAATATGGTATGAGGGGCCGTACAAGCCATAATATATTATGAGGGGCCGTACAAGCCATAATATATTATGAGGGGCCGCACAAGCCATAATATGGTATGAGGGGCTGTACAAGCCATAATATATTATGAGGGGCCGTACAAGCCATAATATAGTATGAGGGGTCGCACAAGCCATAATATGGTATGAGGGGCTGTACAAGCCATAATATATTCTGGCCCTCTCATATACATACATTCTCCTTTCACGTGCAGACACACCACCAATTTGCGTCAGAAGTACCGACAGGCCGTCGTGTACAGAGGGAGATATGTATGTACCACACGGCACACTACTCGTACCTTGTATATTGATACTACGTGTAAAAACTGTGTGCAAAGTGAGACACTAAGAAGTCATCCAGCTAATGTTACGCTAGCCTGCGGTTCACAGTGACGACATCATGTTAGCCTGGTTTACTGTAGCCCGTATTATTTACACTGGGCTAGCATCGCTACAGGCTAACCTACTTTATGTCCTGTAGTCCTCACTGGCTAACACTACAACCTGTATTGTGTGTACCGGTTTACACTTACAATGTGTGTTTCTCAAATCTCTTTTTGGCTTCAATTTAAAAAAAAAAATTATAGAAAAAAGTGTCAAATGTACTACAGTACACAACCGTTTGAATGGGTTTGAATACTTGCTGATGTTGACTCGATATCCTCAGTGTTGAAGATGTACAGTGTGATATCTGACTCACTACAGTATGTTTTTGGTAGCCAAAACTATATTAATCATAAACATATATCATGTCTTTGGGGACCAGTTATCTTTTTGATAATTAATGTAGAGAAATAGTTAGGTCAAGTTCATCTGTATGGCCCAAATTCTTCAGGTAGTCCCGAAGGGCTTGACAATCGGTACAACCGTAGACCACAATATACACAACAGTAAACGACATACGACACCCTCCATCCTTGGACCCGAAACTTGAACTCCACAAGAAAAACCTTGTCAGGAAAACATGATATGGGTGAAACCTCAGGAAGAGGAAGTAATGGTGTTTTGCAAGTCTCAAAAGTGGAACAGCTCTCTGGACCATGTTTCTGCCTGGCTCTCTTGGTGCCGTTTGTAAAGCTAAGCTGTGTTATGTTGACGCACGGAGACAAATTACCTTCACAACTGCATTCTAACCACCAAAAACTGTCATTAAAAACTATAATCTAAGCTCCTCGGTGCGCCTTGGGTCAGAAAGCCAAGTTAGCTTTGTGCCATTTGAGCCAAAGCACACTGAGAAGCTAAGCTAGCTTGACCTTTTAATTAAACACTTCAGTCTGCAGATCGTTTGTTAGCTCCTGTAACGACCGTTAAAGTGATTGTAGTTGTGGAGTTCTTTACCTTTCATGAAATTATCTATCGTTCTTTTGCCCTCGTCAATAAAATGCATTTTTGATAAATTGCAACAATTGTAATGACCTTGAACAGTAAAGTGAAACCAGCTGTTGCGTTGAATGAAAGCCCGCACCGCTGTTCCTCCACGGCACACAATAACAATAAAAACATAAAATTAATCACACTTTTCTAAACAACGTTACGAGCTGCCTTACACGACACGATAAAATGACGCACACAGTCAAGATCCATCCATCAATTAGCCCAACCACTTATCCTGCTCCCAGGGGCACGGGGATGCTGGCCGGAGCCTATCCCAGCAGTCATTGGGTGACAGGCGGGGAGACACCCTGGACAGGCCGCCAGGCCACCACAGGGCCGACACACACACATTAACACCTAGGGACAGTGTAGTACGGCCGATCACCTGACCTACATGTCTTTGGGGTGTGGGAGGAAACCCACGCAGACACGGGGACAACATGCAAACTCCACACAGAAAGGCCCCAGGATGGCCTGGGGTTCGAACCCAGGACCTTCTTGCTGTGAGGCCACCGTGCCTGCGCCACCGTCGAGATAAAACAACAAAATACAACAAAAACATAGGACGCACTGCCAGATCCGCCCCACAGAACAAGGTAAAACACGGTCAGGATCAAGTCACGGGAGCATCATTAAAAGGCAGAGAATTGGTCCATGAAACGAGGATTATTATAAAAACTAAAACGAGGTGATGACAGAAAAATATAAAGAATTAGAAACCTAAAATTCTAAAAGTATTGGCTATATAATGATATCAATGTTGTAAAATAAATAAATAAATATAATATTTAAATATAATATAAAAAATTGGGCAATGACAGACTTACTATAAAAAAAGCCTCCCTGTAAAAGTAAGTTTTAAGTTTTAAGAAGTGATTTAAAAGTAGGCAGTACGTTTGACCTGACTGAACATCACTGGTGCAGATGGAAGAGATTAATTAATAATCCTGTTTACTGCAGTTTCTACTCTACCACTGCCTCTGTGTAGGCAGTGGTGCGGTGAGTGTGGGCTGAGCTTCATTACTCTACCAGTGTGTCTCTATGTAGGTGGTGGTGCGGTGAGTGTGGGCTGAGCTTCATTACTGTACCAGTGTCTCTATGTAGGTGGCGGTGAGGTGGGTGTGGGCTGAGCTTCATTACTGTACCAGTGTGTCTCTACGTAGGTGGTGGTGCGGTGAGTGTGGGCTGAGCTTCATTCCAGATGAATGAGAGTTAGCAGGGCTGTTGTTTCAGAAACACATAAAACCTGGTGGAACCTGTGTTGTACTTATTGATGTAGTACTATCTGTTGTACTTATTGATGTAATACTATGTGTTGTACTTACTGATGTAGTACTATGAGTTGGTGAAGGTCTTCTACCAGCTTGCTCTGTCATATCTGCTGGTTAGACACAACACCTTCACTTCCTCCTCACACTCAACACTACCTGCCTTCTTCTTCCTCATCTGGCTGCTATGATGAAGATGGAGACACTACGTACCCTGTCATGTTTCCTGGTAAAGTCCTACCTGCCATCCACACCAATAAAGGGGTAATAATTTGAATAAGGGTGGATCAGCTGCTGTCTGAAGTAGGGCGGGGTGATGAAGCATGGATGGACATTTGTTTGCATTTAAGTCTTTGGGTGTGACGTTAAAGGAGGAAGTGAATGCAGCGCCGCCGCTGAGTGAGTGTGAGATGTTTTTCTCCTTCTTCATACTGGAATCTGGTTTATATTTTAAGGGGGGGGGTTGGATGTGCTTGTAGACCGGCGTGTTGAAGTGTCTTTCAGATGGCAGATGTGTTTCCCTGCTGCTCTCGTCCTCATTGGGCCACCACACCTGTGGCGGCACATTTGGACTGGCTCAGTTATTCCCGAGCCTTGTGGTCAGTAGCAACCAGTTATAAACCAGTTAGCGCTGTACTGGAAGAGGTGTTGGGGGGGTTGTAGAGGTTAAAACCAGGCGTGGCTCAAACTGCTGCTGGTTGTCTTGATGAGAAGTTCAGAGTTCTTGAGATGAGCATCTACTGAAGCACTTTTGTATGAGCAGGTGGATTTTTATTTTTAAAAATTTGTTTTAATGTGTTGAGACGGCATGGGCCATCTCAACACGGTGGCGCAGTGGTTAGCGCGGTCGCCTCACAGCAAGAAGGTCCCGGGTTCGAGCCCCAGGGAAGTTCAACCTTGGGGGTCGTCCTCCGTGTGGAGTTTGCATGTTCTCCCCGTGTCTGCGTGGGTTTCCTCCGGGTGCTCCGGTTTCTTCCCACAGTCCAAACACATGTAGGTCAGGTGACTCAGAGGTACAACATTGTTCCTAGATTTGTGTGTGTCGGCCCTGCGATGGCCTGGTGGCCTGTCCAGGGTGTCTTCCCCCCTGCCACCCAGTGACTGCTGGGATAGGATCCAGTATCCCTGCAAGCATGTCATCCTGATGGTGCTGGCAACCCTCGCTAACGAAGAAGCCTTGATGAAGAAGAACTGTATGTTTGCAACCCTTGACACTCAAATTTTCTAAGCTGCCTTAGAAAGAATAATCTTTGAGTTTTCCTCTGGATAGTGGTGATGATGTCTTCCCATTTCAGGGAGGAGGAGATTGTAGTTCCAAGGAATTTGAAATGATCCACTCTCTCTACTACCTGGTTGTTAATGACCCGTGGTTGTAGCTCTCCTGGATTTTTACAAAGCTCAACCACAGGTTCTTCAGCTTTGTTGATGTTCAGTTCCAAATTGTTATTGCCACACCAGCAGACAAGAGAAGAGACCTCCTTTCTATAAGCGGTGTCATCATTACAGGAAGTCAGTCCCACCAGTGTTGTGTCATCAGCAAACTTGGTCATTTTTACAGTGTGAAATACAGTCATTGGTGTATAATGAGTAGAGCAGAGGTGAGAGGACACACCTCTGAGGGACACCTGTGCTAACGGTAAATGGGTTTGAAAATCTATTGTTGAGTTTGACAGCCTGTGTTCTGCCCAGTAAGAAGTCCAAGACCCAGAGACATACAGACTGATGGAAACCTAGATGCAAAAGTTTGTTATAGAGCTTTGTGGGTATTATTGTATTAAAAGCTGAGCGATGCTCAATGAACAGTACCCGAGCATAGGTGGCAGGTACCTCCTAGATGCTGCAAGATGGAGTGGAGAGAGAGATCGAGAATCATCCACTGACCTTATTGGCCCTGTACGCAAACTGATTGGGATCTAGCACAGCACTAGACAGATGTTTGCATATTAAATGCTCAAACACTTTGATTACAACAGATGTTAAGGCAACGGGCATGTAGTCATTTAAACAGCTAACAATGAGCTTCTTTGGCAAATGATTTATTACTGCAGATTTAAAGTATGCTGGCACTTTATACTGGTTGATAGACCAATTAAAAATACAAGTTGGACGACTTAAAAATGCAAGTCAGAACAGAAGCAAGTTCTGCAGCACACCATTTTAAAGTGGCTGAGGACACAAGATCAGGGCCTGTAGCTTCTCTGCTGTTCTGGTTGTGCAGCAGACACCTGACCTCATGCTCTCCAAACACAAAAGGTGGACTCCGGGCTCCCACTGTAGGCAGACTCTGTTGGCGGGTTGAGATTTTATCAAAATGACAGTAGAATTAATTGTTGATCGGCGAGCTTGGGGTGATCAGTACAGGCTGAGTGTTTGGCCTTATTTGCCGAAGTCCCTTCCGCACGCCTCTGCTGTTCAGCTTGCGTTTGTAACTGGCCTTAGCCTACCTTACAGCCCCCTCAAATTCACATGTTGTGGATTTGTAGAGTTCTCTATCGCCCTCTTGAATGCATTGTTTTTCTTCCTACATTACATTTCCACCTCTCTGTTGAACTGTGGTTTGTTGTTACTAAACACAGTCACTGTCTTGGATGGAATGTACACATCCTGAGAAATGGTCGTAAGCCATAATAGTATTGTCTAAGTCATGGCATGACTCCTTAAAGACAGTCCAGTCTGTAACATCTAAACAGTCACCAAGTCTCTCCATAGTCTGGGGGAGACCATTGTTTTACCACTCCAATACAATTTTTGATGATACTTGGGGATTAGAAAAATCCTGTTAGGATCAGAATATCCGAGGGGTGCCCGAGCCACAGAAGGAAACGCATCAGAGATGACTCCGTAACATTGATCTAGTACTTTGTCATACCGGGTGGTGACATGGATCTGCTGTTTGAATCTTGGTAGTCTTTTTCGGGTTAACACGGTTAGTCACCGAGTATCAGCACCACTGAATCCGAGTCCGAGTTTTCACCATCTATAATGTGGCTCCCTAACTTCTGGGCAGCAGCTGATGCCCCAGCTTGTGGTGGGATGTAGACGGGGATCAATCGGTATGATGGAGGAGAATTCCCGCAACAGGTGGAAGGGTCTGCACTTGGTGGTGAGTGACTCTAACTCCGTACAGCATGACTGTGACAGAGTTTGTGTTTTTACACCACCTCTTGATTGATATAAAAACACACACCTCCGCCCTTCCGTTTGTTTGAGTCCTCAGTGGGGTTGGCCAGGTGCAGGGAAAACCCTTCTTTGTGTAGTCTGGGACGTTTGGTTTCAGCCAAGTCTCCGAAAAGCACAGTATGGAGCGCAGTTTGCAACATCCTGTCTGCTGTGTATGAGGATATGCAGCTCATCTTGTTTGTTAACCAGAATGTTGGACCGTGTTATACTGGGAACCAGTGTGCGATGTTCATGAAGCCGAACTAGGAAACCGGTTCTCTTCCCCCCACCTCCTAGGCCACAGAGGTTGGTAGCTGGTGTTAACGCCATCCCTTGACTTCATGTGTCCGGTGACGGTCACTTGAGTGGTATTCCAACTTTGGTTCCAAGTTACTCATGGATGGTCGAATATAGAGCAATTCAAGCCTTTCATATTTGATTTGGCAGACGACACGTTTGTAACCCACAGTAAAATGTGACATAAATAATTCGTTAAAATCCATTAATAAGTTGAATTTGTTAACATCCATACATCTAATTTATCAAGAGTCAGTTAAAGTTAAAGGCAGTTTGACAATAATTTAATGAGAACAATTAAAATGTCTGTAAGTAATTATATTGATGGTTTGATGTAAATTATATTGATTATATAGTATAATGATATTATATATATTGCTCTTTAAGAAAGTCGTTGTCCCTGGATAACGTAGTAGTAGGTCAGAGGAAGGTAGCCGAGAAAAGAAGCAATGAAATTAATGGACGGAAAATTTCGTGAAAAGTTGAATTATAATCTGTGAAATAATACTACTGCTGATCCGGGGAGGGCTGCAGACTACCACATATCCCCTCCGATACATGTGGAGTCACCAGCCGCTTCTTTTCACCTGACAGTGAGGAGTTTCACCAGGGGGGCGTAGCATGTGGGAGGATCACGCTATTCCCCCCAGCCCCCCGAACAGGTGCCCCGACCGACCAGAGGAGGCGCTAGTGCAGCGATCAGGACATGTACCCACGTCCAGCTTCCCACCCGCAGACATGGCCAATTGCATCTGACCAAGCCGGAGGTAACATGGGGATTCGAACCGGCGATCCCGTGTCGGTAGGCAACGGCATAGACCGCTACACTACCCGGACGCCCCTAGAAATACACATTTTTGAGTGGAGGGGTACTCTAATAATTATTAAGCCAGGTCAAATGTAAAAATGGACAGAAGATGGCAGAATAGTGGAAGTAACAGATGAGAGGGAACAGAGTCGTTAAGTTCAAATGTTTTTCATTTTAAATTGATTCCCTCATGTCCAAACAGTACGGTAATAGTCATGAGACGGAATACCAGGTACTGAGTATCTACAGTGTACTACTACAGTAAAGTCATGTACTACAATAGTCATATAGTACAGTCAGAGACTACAGTATGACCAACTGCAACAGTACCACTACAGTCCAGTCATATTCTACAACCTTGTACTACTACTATAGAGCCTTTTACTACCACAGTAGTCATATACTACAGTAAAGTTTACTACTGCAGTAGCCATATACTACAGTACAATGTACTACCGCAGTAGTCATATACTACAACATTGTACTACTGCAGTAGTCATAAACTACAGTGTAGTAATGCAGTAGTCATACTACAATACAATGTACTACTACAGTAGTCATATACTACAGTACAGTGTACTGCTGCAGTAGTAATATACTACAGCATTGTACTACTACAGTAGTCATATAATACAGTGCAGTGTACGACGACAGTAGTCATATACTACAGTATAGTGTACTACTGCAGTAGTCATAAACTAGAGTACAGTGTACTGCTGCAGTAGTCATATGCTACAGTACAATGTACTACCGAGGTGGTCATATACTACAAAATTGCACTACTGCAGTAGTCATAAACTACAGTGTAGTAATGCAGTAGTCATACTACAATACAATGTACTACTACAGTAGTCATATACTACAGTACAGTGTACTACAGCAGTAGTTATATACTACAACACTGTAGTACTGCAGTAGTCATACTACAGTACAGTGTATTACTGCAGTAGTCATATACTACAGCACAGTGTACTACTGAAGTACAGTAACGGTGCTGCCAGGTACCACAGAGCCTAAAGTAAAACACAGCTTATGTCTTTGTTTTCTATTCCAAGTACAGATTTTTATTGTGGTAGATTTTCTCATTCATTCATTCCTTCATCTTCAGCCGCTTCTCCGGGGTGGGGTCGTGGTGGCAGCAAGCTAAGTAGGGCACTCCAGACGTCCCTCTCCCCAGCAACTCCCCCAGCTCCTCCTGGGGGATCCCAAGGCGTTCCCAGGCCAGATTGGACATGTAGTCCCTCCAGCGAGTTCTGGGTCTACCCCGGGGTCTCCTCCCAGTTGAACGTTCCCTGTAAACCTCCAAAGGAAGGCACCCAGGAGGCATCCTAATCAGATGCCCGACCCACCTCAACTGGCTCCTTTCGCCCAAAAGGAGCAGTGGCTCTACTCCGAGCTCCCTCCTGGATGTCCGAGCTCCTCACCCTATCTCTAAGGCTGAGCCCAGACACCCTATGGAGGAAACTCATTTCAGCCGCTTGTATCCATGACCTCACCCTTTCGGTCACTACCCAAAGCTCATGACCATAGGTGAGGGTTGGAACCAAGACTGACTGGTAAATTGAGAGCTTTGCCTTCCGGCTCAGCTCCCTCTTCACCACAACGGTCTGGTACAACGTCCACATTACTGCTGCTGCTGCTGCACCAATCCGCCTGCCAACCTCCCGCTCCATCCTCCCCTCCATGGGGAAAATAAAATCAGTGGTTATACAAAAGTCTGAGTATTTTAGTCTGGTTCTGTAAATCCTGTCATACTGTTTCCAGTAATCCCTAATCTCTGTTATATTATTATAATCCCTAAAAGGCCCCTCCTGGCCTTGAGGCAAATGAATGCCATAGAAAAAAATACAAATATATATATTTATATTCATAAAAATCAATGTCCAGTACAAGAAAATTACATTTTAAAGAGCACAGTGTTAGAAAGTCATGTTATTTTTTTTTCCTGAAACATTTTTAAAGATTAACATATCTACTTTAAACCTGACCTTACTAATATTTTGAGCTTCACTTCTTTGGCTAGAATGATGAAATATGTTGTTTTTCGGCCGGTCTTGTCCTCAACACAGCTCCCAGATATTTTTACTGTCTGTACTGTCTTCAATAGGGGTTTTAAAGTGTTGTGTATTTCAAATACTCACAGAGAACAATGAGGACAGAAAACATGGTACCACAGTACATACGGATACACAAGGTACACAGACAACAGTACTAACATAGTACCACAGTACACACTGATACACATGGTACAGACAACAGTACCACTAACATAGTACACACTGATACACATGGTACACAGATAACAGTACTAAAATAGTACCATAGTACACACTGATACACATGATACACAGATAACAGTACTAACATAGTACCACAGTACACACTGATTCACATGGTACAGACAACAGTACTACTAACATACTACCACAGTACACACTGATATACATGGTAAACAGAAAAAATGGAGGTCAGCTGGTCAGCACAGACTTTCAGACAGGAGGGTGAGCTGCCATCTGGGCCCGGGGCCTTCCTGGCCTTCTGTCTCTGGAAGAGCTGGTGGATGTCCTCAACACATCCTGAGTGCGGCTGGGGGTCGGTGGGGAGGGGAGAGGGGCTGGCAGGGAGTGCAGTCTGTTGTGTGTTGTGGCCGGAGAGGGTGAGGGTGTGAAAGTTTGCTTTTCAAACCAGCAGAAAAACCCATTTAGATCAAACGTCAGCCAGTTGATGGTTCCCTGCAGTGTGTGTGTGCGGGGGGGGGGGTCTCCTGTAATGTCTTTCAGACCACTCCGGACTCATGATGGGTCGTTGGTAGATCACCTGTCTTTCACCTGTTCAGATTAGTGAATTCTTGTCTCTCTGATCTCCTGTGTGGGTGTATTTCTGGCTTGGTTGTACCGGATCCCCATCTCCAGCCCTGTAGGCTTCCTCTTTGGCCTGGCGAAGCTGCCGGGGCTTTGCTGTGAACCAGGGCTTATTGTTGATGAAGGTACAGAAGGTTTTGGTAGGCACACGTGTCCTCACAAAAGCTGATGTAAGATGTCACAGTGTCAGTAAGTTCGTCCAGGTCTGTAGACGCAGCCTCAGAAACACTCCAGTCAGTGCAGTCGAGGCAGGCCCGGAGCTCCGGTTTTGACTCATTGGTGCATTTCCTCAAGTTTTAACCACAGGCTTTGCAGGTGTTAGTTTCTGCCTGAGGATTGGGAGAAGATGGATCAGACCGTGACCAGAGAGGTCCAGGGCTGCACAGGGGACAGAGCGATAGGCGTCCTGTAATATTGTGTAGCAATGATCCGGGGTGTTTTTGTCTCTGGTGGGACATTTAACACGCTGTCTGTATTTCTGCAGTTCGTGGCTGAGGTTTACTCTGTTAAAAGCCCCAAGGATAATGAGGAGGGAGTCTGGATTTGTGCTCCATGTTCGTAACTTGATCAGCAGGTGTTTTAACCTTCTTTAACACAGACCTGGGGTGGGATACTGACACCGGCCAGAGTAAATGATGAACAGAATGGTTTAGTCAGTGGAAAAGGTCTCTAAGCGAGGGCTGCGTGACTTCTTCAACACTGTGACATCCGTAAACCAGCCTTCCTTTATGTAGGAGCATATGTCGCCACCCCATTTTTTCCAGGATTTCTCCATTTCGCGGTCCTCCCAGACCCGGGGGAGTTAGAACTGCGGCAGATGTAGTCCGTGATATGCTCACTAAGCCAGGTTTCAGTGAGACACAGCGCGGCAGGTCTAGAAAACCCCGAGTTTCTTCCATTTAAGAGTAGAACCTCGTCCACCCTGTTGGACGGAGGGCGGACATTCTCCAGGTGGACTGACGCTGTTACAGTCTAACCGGCGCTCCGGCTTGCTCACCCCTTCTGCGTCTTCGCCGTAGTCCGCATGGGCCTGTAGTACTTATCAAGACCTCGGTAAGATTTTCGGTAAAACGTTGAGTTAAAGTAGGGCGTCCGGGTGGTGGTCTATTCCGTTGCCTACCAACACGGGGATCAGCGGTTCGAATCCCTGTGTTGCCTCCGGCTTGATCGGGCGTCCCTACAGACACAACTGGCCGTGTCTGTGGGTGGGAAACCGGATGTGGGTATGTGCCCTGGTCGCTGCACTAGCGCCTCCTCTGGTCGGTCGAGGTGCCTGTTCGGGGGGGGGATGGAACGGGGGGGGGAATAGCGTGATCCTCCCATATGCCACGTCCCCCTGGTGAAACTCCTCACTGTCAGGCGAAAAGAAGCGGCCGGTGACTCCACATGTGGTAGTCTGCAGCCCTGCCCGGATCAGCAGAGGGGGCGGAGCAGAGACCGGGACGGCTCGGAAGAGTGGTGTAACTGGCCAAGTACAATTGGGGAGAAAAGGAATGAGTGAAGTCTGTTCAGTTTGTACTCCAGTCAGACGTCTGGTCACCTCTCGGGTATTTGAGTCAGCTGGAGGTAACCAGCAGTTTCCGAGGCGGCTGAACCTTCACCTCAGACCCCTTAACGTTGCCGGTTAAGCTGAACGCTCCTCCATCAGTACCACCAGCGTCCTTTACCTCGCACTCTGCACAGCGGTCTTAGAAATACGGCACGGTGGTTAGCGCGGTCACCTCACAGCCAGAAGGTCCTGGGTTCGAGCCCCGGGGTAGTCCCCCCGAGGCTCCTCTGTGTGGCGTTTACAAGTTCTCCCCGTGTCTGCGTGGGTTTCCTCCCGCAGTCCAAAGACCTGTAGGTCAGGTGGATCGGCCGTACTACAATTTCCCTAGAGGTGTGTGTGTGTGTGTGTATGATTAGTGAGTAGGCGCTGGGAACTAAACAAACAAAGAAACAGAAAAAGCACAAAAGATCACAGGACCGAGGCCGCCGCCTGCAGCGCCATTTACACACATGGTACACAGACAACAGTACCACTAAACTAGTACTACAGTACATACTGATACACATGGTACACAGACAACAGTACCTCTAAACTAGTACTACAGTACGTACTGATACACATGGTACACAGACAACAGTACCTCTAAACTAGTACTACAGTACATACTGATACACATGGTACACAGACAACAGTACCTCTAAACTAGTACTACAGTACCTACTGATACACATGGTGCACAGACAACAGTACCTCTAAACTAGTACTACAGTACATACTGATACACATGGTACACAGACAACAGTACCTCTAAACTAGTACTACAGTATATACTGATACACATGGTACACAGACAACAGTACCACTAAACTAGTACTACAGTACCTACTGATACACATGGTACACAGAAAACAGTACCTCTAAACTAGTACTACAGTGCCTAATGGTACACAGACAACAATACCACTAAACTAGTACTACAGTACCTACTGATACACATGGTACACAGACAACAGTACCTCTAAACTAGTACCACAGTACATACTGATACACATGGTACACAGAAAACAGTACCACTAAACTAGTACTACAGTGCCTAATGGTACACAGACAACAATACCACTAAACTAGTACTACAGTACCTACTGATACACATGGTACACAGACAACAGTACCTCTAAACTAGTACTACAGTACGTACTGATACACATGGTACACAGACAACAGTACCTCTAAACTAGTACTACAGTACGTACTGATACACATGGTACACAGACAACAGTACCTCTAAACTAGTACTACAGTACATGCTGATACACATAGTACACAGACAACAGTACCTCTAAACTAGTACTACAGTATATACTGATATACATGGTACACAGACAACAGTACCATTAAACTAGTACTACAGTAAATACTGATACACATGGTACACAGACAACAGTACCATTAAACTAGTACTACAGTACATACTGATACACATGGTACACAGACAACAGTACCTCTAAACTAGTACTACAGTATATACTGATACACATGGTACACAGACAACAGTACCACTAAACTAGTACTACAGTGCCTACTGATACACATGGTACACAGACAACAGTACAACTAAACTAGTACTACAGTACCTACTGATACACATGGTACACAGACAACAATACCACTAAACTAGTACTACAGTACCTACTGATACACATGGTACACAGACAACAGTACCACTAAACTAGTACTACAGTACCTACTGATACACATGGTACACAGAAAACAGTACCACTAAACTAGTACTACAGTACATAGTGATACACATGGTACACAGACTACAGTACCACTAAACTTGTACTACAGTACCTACTGATACACATGGTACACAGACAACAGTACCACTAAACTAGTACTACAGTACCTACTGATACACATGGTACACAGACAACAGTACCACTAAACTAGTACTACAGTACATACTGATACACATGGTACACAGACAACAGTACCTCTAAACTAGTACTACAGTACGTACTGATACACATGGTACACAGACAACAGTACCTCTAAACTAGTACAACAGTACCTACTGATACACACGGTACACAGACAACAGTACCTCTAAACTAATACCATAGTATATACTGATACACATGGTACACAGACAACAGTACCACTAACTAGTACTACAGTACATAGTGATACACATGGTACACAGACAACAGTACCACTAAACTAGTACTACAGTACATACTGATACACATGGTACACAGACAACAGTACCACTAAACTAGTACTACAGTACATAGTGATACACATGGTACACAGACAACAGTACCACTAAACTAGTACTACAGTACATACTGATACACATGGTACACAGACAACAGTACCACTAAACTAGTACTACAGTACCTACTGATACACATGGTACACAGACAACAGTACCTCTAAACTAGTACTACAGTACCTACTGATACACATGGTACACAGACAACAGTACCTCTAAACTAGTACTACAGTACATACTGATACACATGGTACACAGACAACAGTACCTCTAAACTAGTACTACAGTACCTACTGATACACATGGTGCACAGACAACAGTACCTCTAAACTAGTACTACAGTACATACTGATACACATGGTACACAGACAACAGTACCTCTAAACTAGTACTACAGTATATACTGATACACATGGTACACAGACAACAGTACCACTAAACTAGTACTACAGTACCTACTGATACACATGGTACACAGAAAACAGTACCTCTAAACTAGTACTACAGTGCCTAATGGTACACAGACAACAATACCACTAAACTAGTACTACAGTACCTACTGATACACATGGTACACAGACAACAGTACCTCTAAACTAGTACTACAGTACATACTGATACACATGGTACACAGAAAACAGTACCACTAAACTAGTACTACAGTGCCTAATGGTACACAGACAACAATACCACTAAACTAGTACTACAGTACCTACTGATACACATGGTACACAGACAACAGTACCTCTAAACTAGTACTACAGTACGTACTGATACACATGGTACACAGACAACAGTACCTCTAAACTAGTACTACAGTACGTACTGATACACATGGTACACAGACAACAGTACCTCTAAACTAGTACTACAGTACATGCTGATACACATAGTACACAGACAACAGTACCTCTAAACTAGTACTACAGTATATACTGATATACATGGTACACAGACAACAGTACCATTAAACTAGTACTACAGTAAATACTGATACACATGGTACACAGACAACAGTACCATTAAACTAGTACTACAGTACATACTGATACACATGGTACACAGACAACAGTACCTCTAAACTAGTACTACAGTATATACTGATACACATGGTACACAGACAACAGTACCACTAAACTAGTACTACAGTGCCTACTGATACACATGGTACACAGACAACAGTACAACTAAACTAGTACTACAGTACCTACTGATACACATGGTACACAGACAACAATACCACTAAACTAGTACTACAGTACCTACTGATACACATGGTACACAGACAACAGTACCACTAAACTAGTACTACAGTACCTACTGATACACATGGTACACAGAAAACAGTACCACTAAACTAGTACTACAGTACATAGTGATACACATGGTACACAGACTACAGTACCACTAAACTTGTACTACAGTACCTACTGATACACATGGTACACAGACAACAGTACCACTAAACTAGTACTACAGTACCTACTGATACACATGGTACACAGACAACAGTACCACTAAACTAGTACTACAGTACATACTGATACACATGGTACACAGACAACAGTACCTCTAAACTAGTACTACAGTACGTACTGATACACATGGTACACAGACAACAGTACCTCTAAACTAGTACAACAGTACCTACTGATACACACGGTACACAGACAACAGTACCTCTAAACTAATACCATAGTATATACTGATACACATGGTACACAGACAACAGTACCACTTACTAGTACTACAGTACATAGTGATACACATGGTACACAGACAACAGTACCACTAAACTAGTACTACAGTACATACTGATACACATGGTACACAGACAACAGTACCACTAAACTAGTACTACAGTACATACTGATACACATGGTACACAGACAACAGTACCACTAAACTAGTACTACAGTACATACTGATACACATGGTACACAGACAACAGTACCACTAAACTAGTACTACAGTACCTACTGATACACATGGTACACAGACAACAGTACCTCTAAACTAGTACTACAGTATCTACTGATACACATGGTACACAGACAACAGTACCGCTAAACTAGTACTACAGTACATGCTGATACACATGGTACACAGACAACAGTACCTCTAAACTAGTACTACAGTACCTACTGATACACACGGTACACAGACAACAGTACCACTAAACTAATACCATAGTATATACTGATACACATGGTACACAGACAACAGTACCACTAAACTAGTACTACAGTACCTACTGATACACATGATACACAGACAACAGTACCACTAAACTAGTACTACAGTACGTACTGATACACATGGTACACAGACAACAGTACCTCTAAACTAGTACTACAGTACGTACTGATACACATGGTACACAGACAACAGTACCTCTAAACTAGTACTACAGTACCTACTGATACACACGGTACACAGACAACAGTACCACTAACTAGTACTACAGCACCTACTGATACACACGGTACACAGACAACAGTACCACTAACTAGTACTACAGTACCTACTGATACACACGGTACACAGACAACAGTACCACTAAACTAGTACTACAGTACCTACTGATACACATGGTACACAGACAACAGTACCACTAAACTAGTACTACAGTACATACTGATACACATGGTACACAGACAACAGTACCTCTAAACTAGTACTACAGTACGTACTGATACACATGGTACACAGACAACAGTACCTCTAAACTAGTACTACAGTACCTACTGATACACATGGTACACAGACAACAGTACCACTAAACTAGTACTACAGCACCTACTGATACGCATGGTACACAGACAACAGTACCACTAAACTAGTACTACAGTACATACTGATACACATGGTACACAGACAACAGTACCTCTAAACTAGTACTACAGTACCTACTGCTACACACGGTACACAGACAACAGTACCTCTAAACTAATACCATAGTATATACTGATACACATGGTACACAGACAACAGTACCACTAACTAGTACTACAGTACATAGTGATACACATGGTACACAGACAACAGTACCACTAAACTAGTACTACAGCACCTACTGATACACATGGTACACAGACAACAGTACCACTAAACTAGTACTACAGTACATAGTGATACACATGGTACACAGACAACAGTACCACTAAACTAGTACTACAGTACATACTGATACACATGGTACACAGACAACAGTACCTCTAAACTAGTACTACAGTACCTACTGATACACATGGTACACAGACAACAGTACCGCTAAACTAGTACTACAGTACATGCTGATACACATGGTACACAGACAACAGTACCTCTAAACTAGTACTACAGTACCTACTGATACACACAGTACACAGACAACAGTACCACTAAACTAATACCATAGTATATACTGATACACATGGTACACAGACAACAGTACCACTAAACTAGTACTACAGTACCTACTGATACACATGGTACACAGACAACAGTACCACTAAACTTGTACTACAGCACCTACTGATACACATGGTACACAGACAACAGTACCTCTAAACCAGTACTACAGTACGTACTGATACACATGGTACACAGACAACAGTACCTCTAAACTAGTACTACAGTACCTACTGATACACACGGTACACAGACAACAGTACCACTAAACTAGTACTACAGTACCTACTGATACACATGGTACACAGACAACAGTACCACTAAACTAGTACTACAGTACATACTGATACACATGGTACACAGACAACAGTACCTCTAAACCAGTACTACAGTACGTACTGATACACATGGTACACAGACAACAGTACCTCTAAACTAGTACTACAGTACCTACTGATACACACGGTACACAGACAACAGTACCACTAAACTAATACCATAGTATATACTGATACACATGGTACACAGACAACAGTACCACTAAACTAGTACTACAGTACCTACTGATACACATGGTACACAGACAACAGTACCACTAAACTTGTACTACAGCACCTACTGATACACATGGTACACAGACAACAGTACCTCTAAACCAGTACTACAGTACGTACTGATACACATGGTACACAGACAACAGTACCTCTAAACTAGTACTACAGTACCTACTGATACACACGGTACACAGACAACAGTACCACTAAACTAGTACTACAGTACCTACTGATACACATGGTACACAGACAACAGTACCACTAAACTAGTACTACAGTACATACTGATACACATGGTACACAGACAACAGTACCACTAAACTAGTACTACAGTACATACTGATACACATGGTACACAGACAACAGTACCTCTAAACTAGTACTACAGTACATACTGATACACATGGTACACAGACAACAGTACCTCTAAACTAGTACTGCAGTACATACAGATACACATGGTACACAGACAACAGTACCATTAAACTAGTACTACAGTACCTACTGATACACATGGTACACAGACTACAGTACCACTAAACTTGTACTACAGTACCTACTGATACACATGGTACACAGACAACAGTACCACTAAACTAGTACTACAGTACCTACTGATACACATGATACACAGACAACAGTACCACTAAACTAGTACTACAGTACATACTGATACACATGGTACACAGACAACAGTACCTCTAAACCAGTACTACAGTACGTACTGATACACATGGTACACAGACAACAGTACCTCTAAACTAGTACTACAGTACCTACTGATACACACGGTACACAGACAACAGTACCACTAAACTAGTACTACAGTACCTACTGATACACATGGTACACAGACAACAGTACCACTAAACTAGTACTACAGTACATACTGATACACATGGTACACAGACAACAGTACCACTAAACTAGTACTACAGTACATACTGATACACATGGTACACAGACAACAGTACCTCTAAACTAGTACTACAGTACATACTGATACACATGGTACACAGACAACAGTACCTCTAAACTAGTACTACAGTACCTACTGATACACACGGTACACAGACAACAGTACCACTAAACTAGTACTACAGTACCTACTGATACACACGGTACACAGACAACAGTACCACTAAACTAGTACTACAGTACATACTGATACACATGGTACACAGACAACAGTACCACTAAACTAGTACTACAGTACATACTGATACACATGGTACACAGACAACAGTACCTCTAAACTAGTACTACAGTACGTACTGATACACATGGTACACAGACAACAGTACCTCTAAACTAGTACTACAGTACCTACTGATACGCATGGTACACAGACAACAGTACCACTAAACTAGTACTACAGTACATACTGATACACATGGTACACAGACAACAGTACCACTAAACTAGTACTACAGTACATACTGATACACACGGTACACAGACAACAGTACCCCTAAACTAGTACTACAGTACCTACTGATACACATGGTACACAGACAAGAGTACCACTGAACTAGTACTACAGTACATGCTGATACACATGGTACACAGACAACAGTACTTCTAAACTAGTACTACAGTACATACTGATACACACGGTACACAGACAACAGTACCACTAACTAGTACTACAGTACCTACTGATACACATGGTACACAGACAACAGTACCCCTAAACTAGTACTACAGTACCTACTGATACACATGGTACACAGACAAGAGTACCACTAAACTAGTACTACAGTACCTACTGATACACATGGTACACAGACAACAGTACCACTAAACTAGTACTACAGTACATACTGATACACCTGGTACACAGACAACAGTACCACTAACTAGTACTACAGTACCTACTGATACACATGGTACACAGACGACAGTACCACTAAACTAGTACTACAGTACCTACTGATACACATGGTACACAGACAAGAGTACCACTGAACTAGTACTACAGTACATGCTGATACACATGGTACACAGACGACAGTACCACTAAACTAGTACTACAGTACCTACTGATACACCTGATACACAGACGACAGTACCACTAAACTAGTACTACAGTACCTACTGATACACCTGGTACACAGACAACAGTACCACTAACTAGTACTACAGTACCTACTGATACACATGGTACACTGACGACAGTACCACTAAACTAGTACTACAGTACCTACTGATTCACATGGTACACAGACAAGAGTACCACTGAACTAGTACTACAGTACATGCTGATACACATGGTACACAGACAACAGTACTTCTAAACTAGTACTACAGTACCTACTAATACACATGGTACACAGACGACAGTACCACTAAACTAGTACTACAGTACCTACTGATACACATGGTACACAGACAACAGTACCCCTAAACTAGTACTACAGTACCTACTGATACACATGGTACACAGACAACAGTACCCCTAAACTAGTACTACAGTACCTACTGATACACATGGTACACAGACAAGAGTACCACTAAACTAGTACTACAGTACCTACTGATACACATGGTACACAGACAACAGTACCACTAAACTAGTACTACAGTACATACTGATACACCTGGTACACAGACAACAGTACCACTAACTAGTACTACAGTACCTACTGATACACATGGTACACAGACGACAGTACCACTAAACTAGTACTACAGTACCTACTGATAACACATGGTACACAGACAAGAGTACCACTGAACTAGTACTACAGTACATGCTGATACACATGGTACACAGACAACAGTACTTCTAAACTAGTACTACAGTACCTACTGATACACATGGTACACAGACGACAGTACCACTAAACTAGTACTACAGTACCTACTGATACACCTGGTACACAGACAACAGTACCACTAACTAGTACTACAGTACCTACTGATACACATGGTACACAGACGACAGTACCACTAAACTAGTACTACAGTACCAACTGATACACATGGTACACAGACAAGAGTACCACTGAACTAGTACTACAGTACATGCTGATACACATGGTACACAGACAACAGTACTTCTAAACTAGTACTACAGTACCTACTGATACACACGGTACACAGACAACAGTACCTCTAACAGTACTAACATAGTACCGCAGTAATTATTTGTCAGATGTATTTCACAACTTCTGTCCTTTTCTTAACCTCTTCTCCTCTTTACTCCTCCCTCCCACCGCACCCCTTCTCTTCTCCTCCCTCCCACCACACCCCCTCTCTTCTCCTCCCTCCCACCACACCCCCTCTCTTCTCCTCCCTCCCACCACACCCCCTCTCTTCTCCTCCCTCCCACCGCACCCCCTCTCTTCTCCTCTCTCCCACCGCACCCCCTCTCTTCTCCTCTCTCCCCCTGTTCTCACGTTAACTCAGAGTGTAGACCAGGTGACCCCCGCTGCCCTCCGACCCCCCCACCCCACCCCCCGAGGACAGAGGCCGTTTGTTCGCTGGCCGACTCCTTTGTCCAGTGAAGACAATAGGCCCCCTCTGAGGGAGGGCAGATGGGAAAGGTGGGTGGGGCGGGGGTGGGGGGGTAGCTATGGGGGCAGAAGAGAATGGAAGGAACAGGGAGAGAGGAGGTGGAAGGAACCGAGTGGGGGGAGGGATAACAGGGTAAATATGTCAGAGAAAAAAGAGATGGGATATAGCAGAAGACCTATTTTTACACACACACACACACACACACACACACACACACACACACACACACACACACACACACACACACACACACACACACACAAGCAGGAACCTGGGTGTGAGCGGGAACAGAAAGCAACAGAAGAGGAACAAAGGAGCGAGTGGGGGGCTATATGGTAGCAACAGAAGAGGAATAACTGAGCGAGTGGGGGCTATATGGTAGCAACAGAAGAGGAATAACTGAGCGAGTGGGGGGCTATATGGTAGCAACAGAAGAGGAATAACTGAGCGAGTGGGGGGCTATATGGTAGCAACAGAAGAGGAATAACTGAGCGAGTGGGGGGGTATATGATAGCAACATAAGAGGAATAACTGAGTGAGTGGGGGGCTATATGATAGCAACAGAAGAGGAATAACTGAATGAGTGGGGGGTCTATATGGTAGCAACAGAAGAGGAATAACTGAGCGAGTGCAGCAGTGGCTCGATGGCCAGAGAAAACAATATTCCGGACAAAAAACATCCCTGCATAATTCCCCTCTGGACCTTTTAAAATGAGCAGTCAAACCTATGTTAATTTTAAGAACACTCTCAATGTCACTGTACAAAACTTGATCTTGGCTAGAAAACCTGGTCTAAAACCGAAAGCTTTCATAGTTTGCCACAAGTGCTGGTGTTCATCCGGGTCAAAAGCCTTTTTCTGATCTATGGAAATAAGACCAGTTTCAACTCCAAATGAACTTGAGCCGTCCAAAACATCCCTAATTAAAGTAATGTTGTTCGTGATCTGCTTACCAGGCACACAGTAAGTCTGGTCAACATGGATAACCTCCATCACTTTACTCAGTCTGTTTGCTCACACCTTGGAAAAGATGTCTTGCGAATCCCTTTTTTTTTCGACAAGATATAGTAATCACAGACCTCCTGCAACTCTGAGGCAACCGCCCCCTCAGTTGTATTGTCCCTCCGAACAGTCGACAATTACTCTACAAGCACCGGCCCAAAAGACTTACAAAAGTCAACAGGTAAACCATCTATGCTGGGTGCTTTGCCACTCTCCAGGCTTTGTAGGGCATCATGGAGTTCTGCAGGGAAAAGTTGTGCCTCAAGCTCTGTGTTGAGTGCTTCTTCAATCTATTTTAGGCTGTCATTCTGCTGCATATTTTCGAATCTCAGAAGACTCTGAAAGCTGTACACTAGTTTTGCACGTAGAGAGTGAATCGTCTCCCTGCCCGTTGTTGCACTCTAAATAAAAAGTGAGAAGGAGCATCCATATATGAGCCGTTCAGGAAGCATGAGCAGACCAGTGCCCCCTGTGCTGTAATACCCAGCAGGTTAGCCAAAGCAGACGTTTTATATTTGAGAGCCTCTATATGGCCTCGCCCTCCTGTGGAATCTGCTAAATTCTGTTGTTCTACCATTTCAATCTCGAGATCTCTTATTGATCTGGTTATGTCTCTGGTGAAATTGTGTACTGCTGGCAAAACTGCTTTATCTGGCACTTGCCAATGTCACACCATTGCTGTAAAGAACTAAAATCATCCTTTCTGTTTTGACCCAAGTAAAACTCAAAAGCATCTCTAAACTTGTTATAATGTGAAAGGGCTGCATTGAAATGCCAGAAAGCACTGTTTGTTTTAACACTCTTTATAAAAACCAAACAAGGGAATGATCAGAGAAACCAACTGGAATTATGTTCCATTGTTTAAACACATTAAATTGTTTAAAACGATAAAACCAACGAAGCCTTGCCATGAAATAGCACATTATCTTTTGAATGTGTCCATTTATACTGCTTCTGGTTTGCATAAAAATACTCTCCAAACGTCTTTTAGTTCACATGATTTAATTAAACGTGTGAGCCGACTAAGAGGTGCAGGATGTGGTTCCTGACGATTTCTGCCCAGCTTGCAAATTGCTGTACAGTTAAAATCCCCTCCCAGAAATAAGTACTCCTCACTGTCACATTTTCTGATGACCTCAAGAAACGCATCCATAAAAGCTAGTCTTTCGGGGTCAAGGGTTGCAACATAAACATTTATAAAAGCTGTATTTTCATGTTGTGCTCTTACTTTCAGTAGTCGGCCTTTGGCTGCTTCCTTTACTTCAAGGGAGCATGGCATAAAATCTTTTGAAAGAAGAATCCCGACCCCATCACTATACCAACCCCACCACTAATATGTGACTTATGACTGAGAATCATTTTTCCAGTCCATTCCCTCTCAGTATCTAGGGTGCTATGTGCGTCGTGCATAAACAAAACGTCTATTTTCTTAAGAATCAACCAGTTTAAACACAGCAGCTCTTTTCATGTCATCTCTTGCTCCATTTGGATTTAAAGTGCTTAATTTTATACTACACATGAGGAGAATGGTGCTGAGACCAGGCTTACACTAAACAAACGTGTCTTAATCATCATCAAGGAGCGGCATTTTTACTTTCTGTACACATTTTTTCAGTCTAAAGATTTCGTGTTCAGTACATGTGTTTTCCTCCAAATCTCCTGTTTTTCATAAAAATTTTAACTGAATCAGTAAAAAGCTGCGAGTCTGGCAAGAAATATTCCACCTTGACTGCTCTCAAACCCTTGGTGATCTGTAAAAACTTCCTGATTTTCCTTTTCTGTCCTCCTGCATCTGCGTGTGTGGTGTGGAACTTCATTCACAGTCACTTCCTTCTGTGTTCTCCTCAGGTAAAGAGGAGGGGTGCGTTTTCTTTCCTTTTGTGTTGAATTTTCCTGTCTACCCCCTGTGGGCTCCCTTTTTAATAGACATTTTTGTCATTCCATCATCCATCGGCATCTCTTCCCCTTTCTCCAGTGCAGACTCTGCCCCTCTAATAGTAGTCTGCTCTGTTTGCTCTTTGAGACCACAATCCATATCTCGTCCAGCCAATTTGCTATACTCCCCTTTCTCACAGTTTTATTTATTTTTTTATTGTGTTCATCTTCCCCTACCGGCTCATCCTGGCCACCGACCTCTACCTGCTCAAATTCTGTTGCCTTCTCAACCTTTTTGACCTGCTCATCCTGTACACCTCCCTCTCCTACCTGCTCAGCCTGTCCGTGTTCCTTATCTTTTCCAGCCTCTGTGTTTTTCTGTTTCACAACCTGGTCCTTTTCTCCTGCCCCTCACTCTCCCACCTCCTGTCTGCCCCGTGCCGACTCCAGCCGGAGATGTGCCACTCAAGGCGGCATCGGGGAAAGGTGGCGGCCCTTGAGGATCAGAACTTCCCTCACTGCTTTCACGACAAGACCTTATTAAATGCCCCTCTGACCCACAGCCAAAGCAATCCCTAATACCAGACGTAACAAAAACAATGTAGTCAGACGTGTCGATCCTGGATTTAAGCACTAGATCCAGATCCTCCGCATTATTTTCAGAATCATAAAACCTTGTCTCCTATGAGACAGACTACGTATTTCAAGAGAGGAGACTTGCAACCCAAAGACACCATTTTTATAGGGAACTATAGCTGTCCATGCTCTGATTGATTATGATATTATATTAATAATAAAAAGGAGTTGCAGAATTTCACCAGATATCTCCAGCTTTCAATTTTCCATGTCCCATTTTGTAAAGAATTTCACTAGCAATGATTTTAGAGGAGATGAGGCAGTTGTATACAGGGGGTTCATTAAATCAAGCTAAACTGAGTTATTCGTTTGATGATGGAATATTCTTCTTCAAGAGTACAGTTTACACAATTTACAATTTCATTTAGCAGATACTTTTATCCAAAGCGACGTGCAGCTGAGAGTTAAAACAACACAGGCAAGGATCTAGTCAGGAGACAACAACACAAGTGCCAAAAAACTAGGTTCAAGTCTGACAGGATTTAGGATAGAGGTGTCGAGTGCACAAAGGTATTGCATAGGGTGCATAGTAGCAATTTATATATATATATACACCATCAGGTGTGAAGGTGTTTGAGAAAGAGCTGGGTCTTTAGCGTCTTAAAAATGGAGAGGGACTCAGCGGATCGTGTGGAGTTTGAAACCTTGTTCCACCACCAGGGAACTAAAGAGAGGAGTTTAGCTAGTGGCTTAGGGCCCCGTTGTGACGCAAGTGCCAGGCACCGTTATTGGCAGAGCGTAGTGACCTGGACTGAGTGTAGACCTGAATGAGGGAGTTCAGGTAGGCGGGAGCCGTTTTAGTTGCTGTTTTGTGAGCAAGCGTCAAGGTTTTGAATTTGATGCGGGCGGCTACTGGGAGCCGGTGGAGGGATATGAACATGTGCTGTTTTGGGTTGGTTGAAGACCAAACGCCCGCAGCGTCCTGGATCATTTGCAGAGGTGTGAAAGTGTATGCAGGGAGACCTGCCAGTAAGGAGTTGGAGTAGTCAGTGCGTGATATTAGGAGAGCCTGTACCAGGAGTTGTGCCTGAACCAAGAGGAGACATCACATGAGAGTTCTAACATGAAATGTTTGATAGACCCAATTCACCCGACGGTACGTCCTTCACAACGGGACTATTATACACGTGGCTTCTTATTGTGTCAATTGATTTTCTTTCCTCTCGTCGTTTCTTACCCGCTTAAGTGAATATTTCCACTATTCTACCAGGTTAAAAGCCTGACTCTAACATGGCCGAGCCCTCATCCAGATGAACACAATACTTTCCTGCAACCTTGGTCCGCTTTATCGTCACTATTACTGCAAGGATGTGCCTCAAGACTAAGAAGATACCACTCATTCGTTCTCATGACCGGTCAGACTGTGACCCCTGATTCTCCCCCCCCCCTTTGTTATTTCTCCGAATTGTACTTGGCCAATTACCCCACTCTTCTGAGCCGTCCTGGTCGCTGCTCCACCCCCTCTGCTGATCTGGGGAGGGCTGCAGACTACCACTTGCCTCCTCCGATACACGTGGAGTCTCCAGCCGCTTGTTTTCACCTGAAAGTGAGGAGTTTCGCCAGGGGGACGTAGTGCGCGGGAGGATCACGCTAGTCCCCCCCCTCCCCAGAACAGGCTCCCCGACCATGGAGGAGGCGCTAGTGCAGCGACCAGGACACATACCCACATCCGGCTTCCCACCCGCAGACACGGCCAATCGGTTCTGTGCATAACTGTAGTCCACTGACTTCCGGTTTCTACTGCAGCGGTCATACCAGTTTCCTGTTTGTTGGCGCGTGCTGTTGACAACGGCATATTTTTCGCGATGCCTGCCAGATTCCCCACGGATAAATGTCAACAACAAACGCACAACTGTCCACACACTTTCACCTGCACCTCCCAGCACACCGGTGAGAAGTTTGATGTTGTACATGTCAAGTTACGTCCACAAGTATGAGGACGTATCCACGGTAAACCTTGCCGACAAACAGGAAACTGGTATGACCGCTGCAGTAGAAACCGGGGTAACACTTTAGTATGGGGAACATAAAAAAACTTAATTACTAGTGAATTAGTAATGATCAAGATGTCACTTTAGTATGGGGAACATATTCTAAGTAACAAAAACTTAATGTACAGTAATTTAACACTATGAACACTTGTAGTTTTGTGTGTTGTTATGTAAGAACAGACCATATTCATTAAGTGTTAGTAAGGGAGAATAACTCTTCTTGTGGTACTACCACCTTATAAAGGCCAGACTAAGCAAAGCATATTGAGATGGTACTACTAATAAGCAATACTTCTGAGGTTATAGAGGGAAAACTCATAGTTAATGGCTTACTGGTTGTATAATAAGGCCATGCAGAATAAGGCATTAATGAGTACGTCATAATGACCAATTAAGAGCCAACATGTTGCTAATTTGCATGCTCATAAGCACCTAATTAATGGTGACTACGTTCCCCATAGTAAAGTGTTACCGAAACCGGAAGTCGGTGGACTACAGTTATGCAGCGAATCGATTGTGCCTGTAGGGACGCCCGACCAAGCCGGAGGTAACGCGGGGATTCGAACCGGCGATCCCCGTGTTGGTAGGCAACGGAACAGACCGCCGCGCCACCCGGAAGCCCCTTACCAAATATTCTCGTGGAGGTTAAACTGTCCGCCTTTAGATGAAGCAGACAAGGAGATGGAGACATGCCAGACTTCCCTGCCTGGCTTCTGCAGGAGGCGTCAAAGTCACACAAGTCAGTGATTCACGCGCACGCGTGCACACGCACATGCGCACCAAAGAGCTTATAAGTATCCTCTCATATCCAAACACGCTCGGCTCTACACACTCCACACGGTGTGAGCACACACACACACACACACACACACACACACACACACACACACACACACACACACACACACGACACGTGCGCGTGTACACGCGCGCGCTCAGAGGTGCGCGCAGCTGTCAGACGCTCAATTTTTGATGACAAAGCAATCGATCATAACAGCCAGTCGGGCGCCCGTGCCAGAATTTCCAGCCAATAGGCGAGCAGGGAATTGTGATTAGGGTGTTCGGCCCAGCTGGTCGTGTCTGTGACGTCATCAGTGAGGCCATCGGTGACGTCATCGGCGTTGTCAGGTGCCAGATGCCAACTGTCCATGTGTCCTTCAGTGGGACGTGTTTGATTAAAGGCTTGAAGAACAACAGAAGGGAAACAACAACAGACGACAAAGAGACGCTTCTTGCCCTGTGTGTGTGTGTGTGTGTGTGTGTGTGTGTGTGTGTGTGTGTGTGTGTGTGTGTGTGTGTGTGTGTGTGTGTGTGTGTGTGTTTGTCCTTCCTGAGTGAATAAAATGTGTTTAATATCTGGATTTTTCCTGAAGCCATGGAGAGTATCTTTAACAATGATCCCAGTAACCAGCAGTAGAAGACTCTGGTTGTACTGGTCAGCTCCCAGTAACCAGCAGAAGAAGACTCTGGTTGTACTGGTCAGCTCCCAGTAACCAGCAGGAAAAGACTCTGGTTGTACTGGTCAGCTCCCAGTAACAAGCAGAAGAAGACTCTGGTTGTACTGGTCAGCTCCCAGTAACCAGCAGAAGAAGACTGGTTGTACTGGTCAGCTCCCAGTAACCAACAGTAGAAGACTCTGGTTATACTGGTCAGCTCCCAGTAACCAGCAGAAGACTCTGGTTGTACTGGTCAGCTCCCAGTAACCAGCAGTAGTAGACTCTGGTTGTACTGGTCAGTTCCCAGTAACCATTGGCCTTGTACTAATAGGTGGGGCATATAACAATGCTAGTGTTATGATGGACGGGTAATGTTTATTCACATCCATCTTTCTGATGATGATGATGATGATGATGGTGGTGGTGTGTGACTGGCCTGCAGTGAAGCTCCATGGGGACTACATGTGGGTTCTACTGGCTGGGCTGCTGATGGTGGAGAAGCCTCATCACAGCCAGTCCCCCGTCTTCATTCATATTTATGGACCAAAATTAAAAGAGCTTTATAGTGGTGATACATCACACGAGCTCCCCTACTCTCCCTCTCCCCCCCTCTCTCTCTATCTATCTCTCTCTCTCTAGCTTGCTCTCCCTCTCCCCCCCCTCTCTCTATCTATCTCGCTCTCTCTCTCTTGCTCTCTCTCTAGCTTGCTCTTTCTATCTTGCTCTCGAGCTTGTTCTCTCTCTCTCTCTTGCTCTCTCGCTAGCTTGCTCTCTCTCTCTCAATAGCTTGCTCTCTCTCCCTCTCTCTCTCTAGCTTGCTCTCTCTCTCTCTAGCTTGCTCTCTCTCTCTAGCTTGCTCTCCCTCTCCCCCCCCTCTCTCTATCTATCTCTCTCTCTCTCTCTTGCTCTCTCTCTAGCTTGCTCTTTCTATCTTGCTCTCGAGCTTGTTCTCTCTCTCTCTCTTGCTCTCTCGCTAGCTTGCTCTCTCTCTCTCAATAGCTTGCTCTCTCTCCCTCTCTCTCTCTAGCTTGCTCTCTCTCTCTCTAGCTTGCTCTCTCTCTCTCTAGCTTGCTCTCTCTCTCTCTCTAGCTTGCTCTCTCTCTTGCTCAATCTCTATCTTGCTCTCGTTCTGTCTTGCTCTCTCTCTCTCTATCTTGCTCTCTCTCTATCTTGCTCTCTCTCTCTATCTTGCTCTCGCTCTGTCTTGCTCTCTCTCTCTAGCTTGCTCTCTCTCTAGCTTGCTCTCTCTCTCTAGCTTGCTCTCTCTCTCTGTCTTGCTCTCTCTCTAGCTTGCTCTCTCTCTCTATCTTGCTCTCTCTCTCTCTCTCTTGCTCTCTCTAGCTTGCTCTCTCTAGCTTGCTCTTTCGCTCTCTCGCTGGCTTGCTCTCTCTCTCTCTCTAGCTTGCTCCCTCTCCCTCTCTCTCTCTAGCTTGCTCTCTCTCTCTCTCTCTCTCTCTCTCTCTCTCTCTCTCTCTCTCTCTCTCTCTCTCTCTCTCTCTCTCTCTCTCTCTAGCTTGCTCTCTCTCTTGCTCGCTCTCTAGCTTGCTCTCTCTCTCTATCTTGCTCTCGTTCTGTCTTGCTCTCTCTCTAGATTGCTCTCTCTCTAGCTTGCTCTCTGTCTAGCTTGCTCTCTGTCTAGCTTGCGCTCTGTCTAGCTTGCTCTCTCGCTAGCTTGCGCTCCCTCTAGCTTTCTCTCTCTCTATCTTGCTCTCGCTCTGTCTTGCTCTCGCTCTGTCTTGCTCTCGCTATGTCTTGCTCTCGCTCTGTCTTGCTCTCGCTCTGTCTTGCTCTCTCTCTATCTTGCTCTCTCTCTATCTTGCTCTCTCTCTAGCTTGCTCTCTCTCTAGCTTGCTCTCTCTCTAGCTTGCTCTCTCTCTATCTAGATTGCTCTCTCTCTAGCTTGCTCTCTCTCTAGCTTGCTCTCTGTCTAGCTTGCTCTCTCTCTAGCTTGCTCTCCCTCTAGCGTTCTCTCTCTCTCTAGCTTGCTCTCTCTAGCTTGCTCTCTCTCTATCTTGCTCTCTCTCTCTATCTTGCTCTCGCTCTGTCTTGCTCTCTTTCTATCTTGCTCTCGCTCTGTCTTGCTCTCTCTCTCTATCTTGCTCTCGCTCTGTCTTGCTCTAGCTTGCTCTCTCTCTAGCTTGCTCTCGCTCTAGCTTGCTCTCTCTCTCTATCTTGCTCTCTCTGTCTTGCTCTCGCTCTAGCTTGCGCTCTGTCTTGCTCTCTCTCTAGCTTGCTCTCTCTCTCTATCTTGCTCTCTGTCTTGCTCTCGCTCTAGCTTGTGCTCTGTCTTGCTCTCTCTCTCTAGCTCTCTCTCTCTCTCTATCTTGCTCTCTCTCTAGCTTGCTCTCTCTCTCTGTCTTGCTCTCGCTCTGTCTTGCTCTTGCTCTGTCTTGCTCTCGCTCTGTCTTGCTCTCTCTAGCTTGCTCTCTCTCTAGCTTGCTCTCTGTCTAGCTTGCTCTCTCTCTAGCTTGCTCTCCCTCTAGCGTTCTCTCTCTCTCTAGCTTGCTCTCTCTCTATCTTGCTCTCTCTATGTCTTGCTCTCTCTCTCTATCTTGCTCTCGCTCTGTCTTGCTCTCGCTCTGTCTTGCTCTCTCTCTAGCTTGCTCTCGCTCTAGCTTGCTCTCGCTCTAGCTTGCTCTCTCTCTCTATCTTGCTCTCTATCTTGCTCTCTCTCTATCTTGCTCTCTCTGTCTTGCTCTCGCTCTAGCTTGCGCTCTGTCTTGCTCTCTCTCTAGCTTGCTCTCTCTCTCTATCTTGCTCTCTATCTTGCTCTCTCTCTCTGTCTTGCTCTCGCTCTAGCTTGTGCTCTGTCTTGCTCTCTCTCTCTAGCTTGCTCTCTCTCTCTATCTTGCTCTCTATCTTGCTCTCTCTCTAGCTTGCTCTCTCTCTCTATCTTGCTCTCTCTGTCTTGCTCTCTCTGTCTTGCTCTCGCTCTGTCTTGCTCTCGCTCTGTCTTGCTCTCGCTCTGTCTTGCTCTCGCTCTGTCTTGCTCTCGCTCTGTCTTGCTCTCTCTAGCTTGCTCTCTCTCTAGCTTGCTCTCTGTCTAGCTTGCTCTCTGTCTGTCTTGCTCGCTCTCTAGCTTGCTCTCTCTAGCTTGCTCTCTCTCTAGCTTGCTCTCTCTCTAGCTTGCTCTCTCTAGCTTGCTCTCTGTCTGTCTTGCTCGCTCTCTAGCTTGCTCTCTCTCTAGCTTGCTCTCTCTAGCTTGCTCTCTCTCTAGCTTGCTCTCTCTCTCTAGCTTGCTCTCTCTCTCTAGCTTGCTTTCTCTCTCTCGCTTGCTCTCTCTCGCTTGCTCTCTCTCGCTTGCTCTCTCTCTAGCTTGCTCTCTCTCTCTATCTTGCTCTCTCTCTAGCTTGCTCTCTCTCCATCTTGCTCTCTCTCTCTAGCTTGCTCTCTCTCTCTCTCTTAGATCTACATGATGCATCATACTAACTTTCTGCCCTCAGGGGAAAAGCGGTGTGTGTGTGTGTGTGTGTGTGTGTGTGTGTGTGTGTGTGTGTGTGTGTGTGTGTGTGTGTGTGTGTGTGTGTGTGTGTGTGTGTGTGTGTTTGTCAGAAGAATGTGTGTGTGTGTATGTGGCAGAAGGTGTGTGTGTTTGTCAGAAGAATGTGTGTGTGTATGTGGCAGAATGTGTGTGTGTGTGTGTGTGTGTTTGTCAGAAGAATGTGTGTGTGTGTGTGTGTGTGTGTGTTTGTCAGAAGAATGTGTGTGTGTGTGTGTGTGTGTGTGTGTGTGTGTGTGTGTGTGTGTGTGTGTGTGTGCTCAGCAGGTGTAGTTATAACGGTGTAGGAGGGAGGGAGTGTTTGAGGACATCAGGGTGCAGTTGACTGCAGTTCAACCTGTCTATTAACTCTCTCTCTCTGCTCCACTGTGTTTATTTATCTTCATCTGTCTCTCTGTCTGTCTGTCTATCTGGCTGTCTGTCTGGCTGTCTGTCTGTCTGTCTCCATCCTGCTGTCTGCAGTATTTGATCTGTTTCCAGGCTGGAGAGATGGGGGGGGGGGGCTGGAGGAAAGAAAATGCTCTTTTTTACTTTGCTGATGAATTAAATATGATTGATGGGTGAGAGGAAGGGTTCGAGATGTCAGAGGAGAACAGCTGAGATGGTCCGTCTGTCTGTCTGTCTGTCTGTCCATCTGTCTGTGTGTCTCTCCCATTGGAGAGAGAGAGAGAGAGTATTATCAGTGTGGCCTCTCTCTGGCCCTGGGCTAAAACCTTAGTTTCATAAGTCTGTTTTTACACACACACACACACACACACACACACACAGGGTGAGTGCTATGGGGTTGAAAGTCTTGGCCTCTTAAGCCTCCTCTGGACCAGGAGGGAGCATCTGATTTAGTCTGGAGGGCAGGAACCTCTGAGGAGGATGAACGCAGAGTCTCTCTCTCTCTCTCCCCCCCTCTCTCTCCCCCTCTCTCATATTATCGTTCACTGAGTCCATTTTGGAGAGGGGAGGGTCTGACGCAGTCGTCACGTGACTTCTCTGCTCCCTGATTGGCTGCTTGTCTCAGCGCAGGCCTGTGGGTGTGTGTGTGATTGACTGTGTGACCGGAGGACTTCTTGTGTTAAATATCGTGTCGCTGTTTCTGAATGACCACGTTTGTTGTCCTTTTCATTTGCGTGTCTTTAATTAGGTTTGTCCGCGCTTTGATGTTTGCTCACAGAGGAAGAAACAGCGGTTCAGAGCGGTGAGGTCAGTGGCTGCTGGGGAGGCAGTGGGCCCTCACAAAGGAAAATGAGCAACAAATATCAGTTCAGATGTTTTATGGAGTTGTGAAATCCATTAATAAACACTCAAGTTCAGCTGCACAAACAGTTGCATACCTTTGTGAACTCTACAAGTGTATAGATTTGTAAAAATGAGCAATTCAATTCACTAAGTAGCACCTAGGCTAGCCTAGCCTAGTGTGTAGCAAGTAGCCTTGTTTAAGCTAGGTTGATCGTTTAAGCTAGGTTGAGCATTTAAGCTAGGTTGATCATTTAAGCTAGGTTAATCGTTTAAGCTAGGTTGATCATTTAAGCTAGGTTGATCGTTTACGCTAGGTTGATCGGTTAAGCTAGGTTGATCGTTTAAGCTAGGTTGATCGGAGTGCAGTTTCCACATGTTTGCAATGCTATTGGATGTTGAATGTGTGAACTGGACCGCTCGTGCTTGACTAGCGCTGCAGGCAGGTTGTTCAGGTCACAGTAGTCGACACCTTACCCATACACTGAGGAAAGCAGTGCAGCCTGCTGGTGGTTGAATCGGAGCCGCATAGCCACTCTTATGTACCGCTCCGAGTGGTTGGCTGGTTTTCTGCCCTTTACACTGGTGGGGGTCAGGGAGAGCTGGTGTGGGCCCGTCTTGCTTGATGACAAGTAATTTTTGCTGGTCATCCAGTTCATTAAAACTCTGAAGACATACGACGGTGGACATTGCTGATTTCGCTCTGACGTGTAGCTAAGCTGCTCGTATTCAAATGAGCTAGCTTGCTTTATTGATAGCACAAATATCAATGACATTGTAGCAGTTCAGCACCTTGATGGCTCTGATTGGCTCGCACTCCCACCATAAGCAGTGCCTTTCCTCGTCCGTTGATTTTGCCTTAAGCTACGCAGTACGCATGCGCAAACTCTGAAACTCACAACGTTAAAGGCCGTCCTGATAAAAGCAGAGCCTACCATTCCCACTGGAAAAGTAGGCGAGCTTGTGCACTATACGGCGTTTCACTCTTAGAAGTTTAAGGACTTCAAAAGGACAAGGACATAAAACATCATTAAAAATACGTTATAACCCAGCATACTTGTAACTAGTGAGGTTTTGATATGTTGTTAGGAATTCGTTGTGTGGTTATTTTGATTAAATCATCACAGGGTAGGCACTGCCTACCCTGACCTCATTGGTTCAAAGTATCTTTATTGTCCCTTACTGGATAATTGGTTTGCAGTCAGGATATACAAAACACCAATGCACTGATGGACAACAACAAACAGGACATAGTGGACAAGGAGATTTAAAAGATTTCATTCAGCACCAAAGTCAGAGTGCAGAAGTCAAGTATGCAACCCGAACAGTGTTGACTGGTGGGGAAATGGGCTGTGGCGTCCCCCCAAAGAGCTATGAGACAGTTGGCTTCTTCTTCTCTCCAGGGACTACTGTTCTCCATGTTTTCGGTCGTCTTCCTTCTCGTCGCACGTGGGTTTGATCTTCCGCATTCAGAATCTGATGTTAACGTGTTGTGTTGTGTTGTGTTGTGTTGTGTTGTGTTGTGTTGTGTTGTGAGTGATGTAATGAAGTTTGAAATCCGATTAGAGTGGCCAGAGCGTCCAGACTGAGACACATCTTTAGAAATCCGATTTGAATCAGGTATGAAACCACCTCCGAATGTGGCTCAAATCTGATTTTCAAAGATCAGATTTTGCTGTTCCGACCACATAGAAGAAGTCGGATTCCAATCTGGATTTGCCAAAAATCGGATCTGGGCTGCCAGTCTAACCGGGGTATTAGTCGGAGAAAGGACTCATCACACCGAGATACAAAATCCTCGACCACAGGCCCATGATGTCGCTCATCCCCTTCAAGAAGACTTGTAATCACAGAATCCTCTGCACACTTGTGCAGATGTGGTTGCTGCAGCAGTCATTGGTGGACAAGATGAAGAGTAGTGGGGAGAACAGCAGCCTTGAGGAGCACCATAGAAGAGTGCAGCTGATTGGGAAAAAGAGCCATTAACCCTCACACACTGGGACCTATCAGCCAGTAAGTCCAGTATCCAGCGGACTAGATTAAGATCCGGTTTAAAAAGAAGGATTAGCGTTCCTGCTAACAGATGTGGCTGATGGTGTTAAAAGCCGAGGAGAGATGTCTAAACAGCCCGGCGTGATCTCTCGTCCCCTCGAGGTGGCGATACAGAAAACGTAGTGGTGTGATGGCAGTATCCTCCACACCTCCGCCAGACCTGTATTCAAATTGCAGGGGGATCGAGGGATTTCTCCACCTGCGGTAAAACCTCATTTCTAATGAGCTTCTCCGGTGTCTTCATAATTAAAGATGTCAGTGCTGCTGGCCTGTAGTCATTTGGGTGTCGCAGGGGTTTTAGTCCTGGGATCTGGTCTGTTGCTGAAGAGGGAGTGTAAAAAATAAAATGAAAGCTGTCGCACAACTGTTCAGCATATGTTTTAAGAACATGGCCACAGATATCGTCAAGCCCGGGACACTCGCTGGACTTGGCGAGTGTGCCGTGCGAGTCTGCCGTGTTTCTCCACACTTCTGACGTCAACAGCCAAAGCTGGAGGAGCTCGAGTGTGTTCCTCTAATGCAGTCAGTGCATCTGTGAAGTCATCAAACCAGTGGCGGATCTAGAGATTTTTTTCTGGGGTGGCAACAGGGGTGGCAAGACTGTGTCCCAGAGGTGGCAGCCGCCACCCCTTTGCCACCCCGTAGAGCCGCGCCTGCATCAAACAGAACCTGCCAGGGCCATGCTCCTCTTGTCTTCATCATCACACCCCGTCTTAGATTTCATACCGCTCCAGGCTGCCCTTACATCATTACTGCCCAGCTCAACTTAGATTTTATCTCTGTACCTGAGTTTATCATTATTATCATTATCGTTATTGTTGTTGTTGTTGTTGTTAATATTATTGTTACTATTATTATCATATTTTATAAAAAATGTTTGTGTTTGACCCCCCCCCTTTTCTCCCCAATTGTATCCAGCCAATTACCCCACTCTTCTGAGCCGTCCCGGTTTCTGCTCCACCCCCTCTGCCAATACGGGGCGGGGGGGGCTGCAGGCTACCACATGTCTCCTCCCATACATGTGCAGTCGCCAGCCGCTTCTTTTCACCTGACAGTAAGGAGTTTCGCTAGGGGGGCATAACGCATGGGAGTATCCCACTATTCCCCCAGCCCCCCCTCCCTAACAGGAACCCCCACCGACTTCCGGCTTCCCACCCGCACACACGGCCAATTATATGTGTAGGGATGCCCGACCAAGCCGGAGGTAACATGGGGATTCGAACCGGCGATCCCCGCATTGGTAGGCAATGGAATAAACCACTATGCTACCCGGACACCCCTCTGACCTGACCTCCTTCTTTGGTTCCTTAACTTTGGTTTCTTAACTTCAGGAACATTACCCTCATTAAAGCACATTTCCTTTTATGCATCAGATCCTTACGGGCCGATGAGGCCCGTAAGGATCTGTTGTCAGGGGAAATCTTGTCAACCTCCGTGGGAATCGCATTGTCTCTACAAAAAGATGTAGCTACACACATCGTCCGTTAACTCGTCTATATTGTCTGATGATTCTGTAAATGAGGACCACTTCGTGCAGTCGCAGCACCCCTGGAGGGCAAGAGAGCAATCATCATTCCAGACCTTCAGCTGCCTTTGGCACACCTTCTCTCTCCTCAATGCAGTCTTGTAAACGGATATACGATGCACAGAATTGTGGTCAGAGGATGCAAGGGTAGGGCCTGCCTCGGATTTATATGCATTGTTTATGGAGCCATAAGAGCTCCAGAGTTTTATTGTGGTGTGTAGGACAGCTGACGTATTGATAAAAACTGTTCAACATTTTCATTAAGTGATTAAAGCCACCCTGTATAATACCGGGGGCATGGGTGGGTGTAGTTTGAAGAGGTGTATATACCACTCTGAAGATGGTGTTCTCTGCGACTTCTGCGTTGGCCTTAGAAAGCAACAGCGACAAACATGTGAAGGAATTCTCTCGAGAGACGGAAGGGCCTCACCAACACGGACAAGCGCTCAATATCTGGCCAACACAACCGCTCCTGTGCGGTAGAATTGTTGTACCATCTACAGTTGATGTACAATCACACACCTCCTCCCTGCAATTTCTGTGACCTCACCAAACCGATCCAGCTGTATGGGAGCCCTGAAGCCATTTATAGCCAAGGAAGCATCAGAGTCCGAGTCTGTGAGCCATGTTTCCGTGAAGGCCATGAGACAAAGCATCCCTGTATTCACGTGGAAGACTGATATCCCTGTGCAGTCCGTCCCTTTTATTCCTGGATGACTGGACGTCGGACAGGATCATGGAAGGCGGGGGAATGCGATTGCTTTGCAGTTGTGGACGCAGGCCACCTTTCTCACCTCTTTCCCTGATAGAGGCCACTTTCTTGAAGTCGTTCCTTGCCATCACAGGATCACCAAATATCACCCGATTTATGTCAGAGACCCACGAGGAACGCCTAGGATCCAGGGTCTGGCGATTCCATCGTAGATTTAAGAAAAGCCCGCTTGTGTACTGGATTGTTTGGGAGTGTCTGTGACTCCAGGCAAAATTCACGAGCAAAAGAAAGTAACGTCAAATCTCCATCTCTGAACTGACTCATAAACATTTAGGACTTAAAAACACTCCCAAGCTAGCCCACCTAGCAGGAGACGACATATGAACCAACAGTAACGGTAAAAGAAATGTCTCTTCAGGAATCAGGAGCCCTTAATTTGTCGTTTCACTTCATGCACTTGCATACATGAAGTGTAACGAAGTGCCGTTTCCTCCAGCCCACAGCAGTGCAACACAAAGACACGTCCAAAAACTACAGCAACACACACACCCAGACTAACATATCCCAAATAAACACAAAAAATACTGCCTGAAGGATGGCTGTCGAAACCGCTGGTCTGCACAGGCTAGCAGTTAGCTTAGCCCGTCCCGCTTCAGGCAGCAGGTTCCTCGTGTCAAGAGGAACCTGCTGCCTGAAGCGGGACGGGTAGCGCCCCAGGAATTAGTGGCGGTGAAGGAAGAGTTAAACTTGATGTTAATTACAATGGTAGTAATAATAACATCATATATGTGGATTCAATCTAGATTCTAGGTTTAGATGTGACCATGGGAGCAGGATAAGCGGTTTGCGTAATGGATGGATGGATGGATATCTAGATGTCCAGGCTGATTGTTTTAATGTCTGTCTTACTATTTGGCCAGCTTTGTGGTTGGCTGGCTGTTTTGTGAACAGACTGGTTGTCTGTCTGGCTGGTGAGATGGTGGGCCAGGAATATAATTCACACCCCACCGAGATGACACAGCCGGCAGTTTCACAAGCACTTACCTGGCAATGCCTTTGATGCTCTCTCTCTCCTCTCTCTCTTGCTCACTCTATCATCATGATCCAGTCGTTCAGAACAGTAATGGTTCCTCCACAGTAATAGACCCAGACAGACTCATGAATAACCAATCAGTGTGTGTGTGTGTTTATCTCTCCAGAGACTGTAGTAGTGACTGAGTGCTGACAGTCAAAGGAGAGCGAGAGAGAGAGAGACTGTATATCTTTTTCTCTTTTCAGTCTCTTTGTTTCTCTCTCTCTCTCTCTCTCTCTCTCTCTGGTTAGCACATAGCTGGAGGTCATTTGAATGAAGGTCTTGTTGCTGACTACTGATTTCTGAAATCTTAAATGCAGCTCCACTAAATTAGAGTCATGATTCTATTCTCTATTCTGTCGTTCTTCGCTGTGTGAGAGGGTGACTCCTGATCTCTGATCACAACATGCTGGATATTCAGGCCTCTGAGCTCTGATCACAACATGCTGGACGTTCAGGCCTCTGAGCTGGGACCACAACATGCTGGATGTTCAGACCTCTGAGCTGGGACCACAACATGCTGGACGTTCAGACCTCTGAGCTGGGACCACAACATGCTGGACGTTCAGACCTCTGAGCTGGGACCACAACATGCTGGACATTCAGACTTCTGAGGTAGGACCACAACATGCTGGACGTTCAGACTTCTGAGGTAGGACCACAACATGCTGGATGTTCAGGCCTCTGAGCTGGGACCACAACATGCTGGGCGTTCAGACCTCTGAGGTAGGACCACAACATGCTGGATGTTCAGACCTCTGAGGTAGAACCCCAACATGCTGGATGTTCAAACCTCTGAGCTGGGACCACACCATACTGGACGTTCAGACCTCTGAGCTGGGACCACAACATGCTGGACGTTCAGGCCTCTGAGCTGGGACCACAACATGCTGGACGTTCAGACTTCTGAGGTAGGACCAAAACATGCTGGACGTTCAGACCTCTGAGCTGGGACCACAACATGCTGGACGTTCAGACCTCTGAGCTAGGACCACAACATACTGGATGTTCAGACCTCTGAACTGGGACCACAACATGCTGGACATTAAGACCTCTGAGCTGGGACCACAACATGCTGGACGTTCAGACCTCTGAGCTGGGACCACAACATGCTGGACGTTCAGACCTCTGAGCTGGGACCACAACATACTGGATGTTCAGACCTCTGAGCCGGGACCACAACATGCTGAACGTTCAGACCTCTGAGCTGGGACCACAACATGCTGGACGTTCAGGCCTCTGAGATGGGACCACAACATCCTGGACGTTCAGACCTCTGAACTGGGACCACAACATGCTGGATGTTCAGACCTCTGAACCGGGACCACAACATGCTGGATGTTCAGACTTCTGAGCTGGGACCACAACATGCTGGGCGTTCAGACCTCTGAGCTGGGACCACAACATGCTGGATGTTCAGACTTCTGAGCTGGGACCACAACATGCTGAATGTTCAGACCTCTGAGCTGGGACCACAACATGCTGGACGTTCAGGCCTCTGAGCTGGGACCACAACATGCTGGACGTTCAGACCTCTGAGCTGGGACCACAACATGCTGGACGTTCAGACCTCTGAGGTAGGACCACAACATGCTGGACGTTCAGATCTCTGAGCTGGGACCACAACATGCTGGACGTTCAGACCTCTGAGCTGGGACCACAACATGCTGGACGTTCAGACCTCTGAGCCGGGACCACAACATACTGGACGTTCAGACCTCTGAGCCGGGACCACAACATGCTGGACGTTCAGACCTCTGAGCTGGGACCACAACATGCTGGACGTTCAGGCCTCTGAGATGGGACCACAACATCCTGGACGTTCAGACCTCTGAACTGGGACCACAACATACTGGATGTTCAGACCTCTGAGCTGGGACCACAACATGCTGGGCGTTCAGACCTCTGAGCTGGGACCACAACATGCTGGATGTTCAGACCTCTGAGCTGGGACCACAACATGCTGGATGTTCAGACCTCTGAGCTGGGACCACAACATGCTGGACGTTCAGGCCTCTGAACTGGGACCACAACATCCTGGACGTTCAGACCTCTGAACTGGGACCACACCATACTGGATGTTCAGACCTCTGAGCTGGGACCACAACATGCTGGGCGTTCAGACCTCTGAGGTAGGACCACAACATGCTGGACGTTCAGACCTCTGAGCTGGGACCACAACATGCTGGACGTTCAGACCTCTGAGGTAGGACCACAACATGCTGGACGTTCAGATCTCTCAGCTGGGACCACAACATGCTGGATGTTCAGACCTCTGAGCTGGGACCACAACATGCTGGACGTTCAGGCCTCTGAGCTGGGACCACAACATGCTGGATGTTCAGACCTCTGAGCTAGGACCACAACATGCTGGACGTTCAGACCTCTGAGCTAGGACCACAACATACTGGACGTTCAGACCTCTGAACTGGGACCACAACATGCTGGACGTTCAGACCTCTGAGCTGGGACCACAACATGCTGGATGTTCAGACTTCTGAGGTAGGACCACAACATGCTGGACATTAAGACCTCTGAGCTGGGACCACAACATGCTGGACGTTCAGACCTCTGAGCTGGGACCACAACATGCTGGACGTTCAGACCTCTGAGCCGGGACCACAACATACTGGATGTTCAGACCTCTGAGCTGGGACCACAACATGCTGGACGTTCAGACCTCTGAGCTGGGACGACAACATGCTGGACGTTCAGGCCTCTGAGATGGGACCACAACATCCTGGACGTTCAGACCTCTGAACTGGGACCACAACATGCTGGATGTTCAGACCTCTGAGCTGGGACCACAACATGCTGGGCGTTCAGACCTCTGAGCTGGGACCACAACATGCTGGATGTTCAGACCTCTGAGCTGGGACCACAACATGCTGGATGTTCAGACCTCTGAGCTGGGACCACAACATGCTGGACGTTCAGGCCTCTGAGCTGGGACCACAACATGCTGGACGTTCAGACCTCTGAGCTGGGACCACAACATGCTGGATGTTCAGACTTCTGAGGTAGGACCACAACATGCTGGACATTAAGACCTCTGAGCTGGGACCACAACATGCTGGACGTTCAGACCTCTGAGCCGGGACCACAACATACTGGACGTTCAGACCTCTGAACTGGGACCACAACATCCTGGACGTTCAGACCTCTGAACTGGGACCACACCATACTGGATGTTCAGACCTCTGAGCTGGGACCACAACATGCTGGGCGTTCAGACCTCTGAGGTAGGACCACAACATGCTGGACGTTCAGACCTCTGAGCTGGGACCACAACATGCTGGACGTTCAGACCTCTGAACTGGGACCACAACATCCTGGACGTTCAGACCTCTGAACTGGGACCACACCATACTGGATGTTCAGACCTCTGAGCTGGGACCACAACATGCTGGGCGTTCAGACCTCTGAGGTAGGACCACAACATGCTGGACGTTCAGACCTCTGAGCTGGGACCACAACATGCTGGACGTTCAGACCTCTGAGGTAGGACCACAACATGCTGGACGTTCAGATCTCTCAGCTGGGACCACAACATGCTGGATGTTCAGACCTCTGAGCTGGGACCACAACATGCTGGACGTTCAGGCCTCTGAGCTGGGACCACAACATGCTGGACGTTCAGGCCTCTGAGCTGGGACCACAACATGCTGGACGTTCAGGCCTCTGAGCTGGGACCACAACATGCTGGACGTTCAGGCCTCTGAACTGGGACCACAACATCCTGGACGTTCAGACCTCTGAACTGGGACCACACCATACTGGATGTTCAGACCTCTGAGCTGGGACCACAACATGCTGGGCGTTCAGACCTCTGAGGTAGGACCACAACATGCTGGACGTTCAGACCTCTGAGCTGGGACCACAACATGCTGGACGTTCAGACCTCTGAGGTAGGACCACAACATGCTGGACGTTCAGATCTCTCAGCTGGGACCACAACATGCTGGATGTTCAGACCTCTGAGCTGGGACCACAACATGCTGGACGTTCAGACCTCTGAGCTGGGACCACAACATGCTGGACGTTCAGGCCTCTGAGCTGGGACCACAACATGCTGGACGTTCAGGCCTCTGAGCTGGGACCACAACATGCTGGACGTTCAGACCTCAAAGCTGGGACCACAACATGCTGGACGTTCAGACCTCTGAGCTGGGACCACAACATGCTGGACGTTCAGATCTCTGAGCTGGGACCACAACATGCTGGACATTCAGACTTCTGAGCTGGGACCACAACATGCTGGACTTTCAGACATTTTAAGAGCAGATGCTAGTCTTCAAAAACCAGCAGGAAAAACACATTTTGGTTTTAATTAAAACTTTACATGAGATAAAGTCACACATCACATTGTCCCAAACAGTATTATGAATCCTTTGTGTCACAGAGATAAACAGTAATTATCTGTTAAATCTGAATATAAGGTGAATATTGAACGCCCTGCTGGGTGACAGAACTATAGTAAAGAAAGCACCATATTCAATAGTCACCTTACATTCCAGTTTAACAGATAATTACTACTGCTCCCTGTGACACAAAGGATTCATAATACTGTTTGGTACAGTGCGATGTGTGAATTTGTCCCATACAGTGTTTGATGTGGATTATATTTAACATTGGATTGGCTGAGGGAATCTGGTCTGCTGCATCCGGTGGGCCCAAGGACCACGGCCTTGCCTGGAGCTGCAACCGAAGAGGAAGCACCGAGGGCGGTCTGACAGGACGTGGAAGCGGGGCAGGCTAAGCTAACTGCTAGCCCATACAGACCGGCAGTTCTGTCAGTCGTCCTGGCTGGTGCTCGTTCTCTGGGCAGTGGAATTTTGGGACTGTGTTGCACTGAGTGGACTGTGTCGTTAACTGTTTTATGTTTTTATTTTTCCTTTGTTTTCTCTGTTTTTGCATGTTTTTGGTGGTGTCGTTTTTGGAAAATTTGCATACATGTTTTTATCTTTTGTGTTGCACTGCTGTGGGCTGGGTGAAATGAGATTGTGTTTCTTTTGTGTATGCAGGCACATGATAGAAATGACAATAAGCTGCTCCTGTTCCTGACTCCTGATCATAATAACACGGAAGCAAACTAGAGATATAGAAAAGACCCCATTCTACTCATCTATTACTCAGTAATTACCACTCATCGTAGGTCATGTCCATCTGTTTTACTTGTATATTTCTTGGTTATTCCGTGTAATGAATGACCTGTAATTCAAACCGTTACCTTTTTTGTTCTTCTATTATGTATTAGTGCTTCATTTATTCCATCACTAGTCTTATATTGTATTTATCTTGGTCCTTTTTCTGCTGTTAAAAGCGTTGCCCTTCTGTTCTCATTAGACCCTGTCCCGTCTTCTGATAGGTGGAGGCCAGGTGACGTCATCATGCCTGGCAAAGCCCCGCCTCCTTCAAATTCCCGTGGTGAGGGGTTCGCCACTCCGACAGGAAGTGATGTCGCATGCCCAGCGGAAGGGTTGGAGTTGCTCAGCGGTCTCCGTGACTCCCTGGTGTCCCTGTGCAGCTCCTTGCCTGGAGAGTACATTACGGCGGAGGACGACGACGAGGAGGAAGAGGAGGAGGTGAAATTTCTACTAGACTGCAGCCGGAGCCAGGATGGCGACTGCCGGTGGTGAGTTCGCCCCCCTTGAACCTCTAGTGAACCTCCAGAGAATTCAGTTGATAAAAACTTCATCATATTGGGTCATATTGGTTTGACATAACCGGCATAATGTTGACACGTCATGATACGGGTAACACCTTTTCACCCAACGATAGGCCGGTAAACCGATATACTGACCGATATATCGGCATAATAATGTAATTCCGTTCAGTTTCAATTGAATTCAATGTTTTTATTAGTGTGCCGTACATGTGCACATATTGCCAAAGGACAAATTAGAACATTAATGAAATGGACATGAATTAAAATGAAATGAGAATAAAGCCCGTCATAAATCTGCATTCTTGTTTTCTCTCTCTCGCTCTCGGTGCATGCTGGGAGTCGGTGTCAGGGTGAATGTGTTTGGTGAGAGCGACCTGCTGTTAATAGATTTGATTTATTTATCTATTTTTGCTGTAGGTTTTTGTTTTTTTGGTCTTTGGGCTGATGGTTTCTGACACCTCCCCTCTCCAACATGGAGTGCGGGTTCTGCCTGATCCGTCTGTTCTGATAGAGGCAGTTCTCCTGGCTGTGGGCGACCATGCGGGATATGCCAACCTGTCCTGTGCCTCCATGGTGAACAGAGGTGTGGTTGTTTTCTCGAAAGAGGAGCATTTTGTGGCCGAGTTGACAGCGAGCGGTGTCTCTGAACGGCATCTATCTGCAGGTTTCCCCACTCGCTGTGCCTTCCACCCAGGTCACCATCTCCGGTGTTTCCCCGTTCCTTACCAGTGAGGTGTTGGAGCAGGAGTGGCAGCACTTCGGGGAGATGGCAAGCAGTTTTAGGACTGTGGGGTTAGGTTGTGAAAGTGATGAGCTGAAACATGTCCGATCCCTCCGGAAGCAGGTGTTCATATTTGTGAGTTGTCCGTCACAGACGCTGGAGGTTTCCTTCAGAGTGGAACCTGGGAAGGGACGTTACATGGTGTATGCCATCACAGGCAGAATAAAATGCTCTGAGTGTGGGGATGTGGGGCACAAGCGAATCGCTTCTCCTCACAGGCTGGCCGAGGGGCACCCTGAGCCAGGGGCCAGGCCGGCCGAGGAGCACACTGACACCAGTGCTCCACGAATGAGGAGCCAGCGGATGCCACTGCTTTTCAGGGAGGCAATGCCCCTCCGACTGAGCCTGAGGCTGGAGACTGATACAAATCCCAATCCTTCTGGCTTTAAGTGGGGTCACTCTACTGAGACTGCACGCCTGTCGGTAATAGAATCACTGCGCTTGGCTAGAGCTGCTGGTCAGTCCTCAGCTTTATTCCTGCTAGATCTGTTAGCTGCTTTTGACACGGTTAGCCACCAAATTCTCCTCTCCACACTCACTGAGCTTGGTATCTCAGAGTCTGCCCTCTGCTGGTTCATGTCCTACCTCCCAGAGAGATCTTTTAGAGCAGGGGTGGGCAATCTTATCCAGAAAGGGCCAGTGTGGGTGCAGGTTTTTGTTCCAACCAAGCAGTTATACACCTAATCCCACGAATCAACCAGAAGAGTCTTTGTTGAGGGACTTGATTAGGAGACACAGGTGTGTACCTGCTTGGTTGGAACAAAAACCTGCACCCACACCGGCCCTTTCTGGATAAGACTGCCCACCCCTGTTTTAGAGTATCTTGGAGGGGGCAAGTGTCTAAACCGCACGGCTTATCCACAGGGGGGTACCTTAAGGGTCAGTGCTCGGTCCCCTCCTCTTCTCAATATACACCGCCTCAGTTGGTGCAATCATCCACTCCCATGGTTTCTCATATCATTGCTATGCTGATGATACCCAACTCTTCCTATCATTCCCGCCAGATGACCTCACAGTCTCGCCACAGATATCGTCATGCCTTGCTGATATCTCTGTATGGATGAAAGAATGCCACCTTCAGCTTAACCTATCTAAGACTGACCTCCTTGTCATCCCAGCCAGTCCATCATCACAACAGAAAAAAAGACATGCGTGTTAGGGTTAGTACTCCTGTCTGTGCCCTTGACCAAGACATGGCAAGACAAACTGGAGTTGGTCCCTGGGCACTGCACGGTGGCTGCCCACTGCTCCTATCTACACAGGATGGGCTAAATGCAGAGCATAATTTCCCTATGGGGATCAGTAAAGTACATCAGCTTGGATCAACCCAACTCGTACCCAAAAAGTCTGTCTGAAACCTGGGTGTCGTGATTGATGACCAACTAACCTTTAAGATTCCCATGGCCTCGATTGATTGGTCATGCCAATTTGCCCAGTACACCATCAGGAAAGTTAGACTCTGCCTGTCTGAGCATGCAGCACAACTTCTGGTACAGGTTCTTCTAATATCACGCATTGACTACTGCAACTCCTTACTGGCAGGTCGCCCCGCATGCATTTTCAAACCTCTACAAAGGATCCAGAACGCGGCAGCACATCTGGTCTTCAACCAACGCAAAATAGCACATGTCACCCTGCTGTTCCTATCCCGCCACTGGTTCCCGGTTGCTGCCCACATCGGATTCAAATCCTTAATGCTCGATTACAAAACGGCAACTAAAACGACTCCCGCCTACCTGAACATCCTCATTCAGGTCTACACTCAATCCCGCTCACTACGCTCTGCCAATGAAAGGTGCCTGGCACTTCCACCACAACGAGGCCCTAAGTCACTAGCCAGACTCCTCTCTTCTGTAGTTCCTCGGCGGTGGAATGAGTTGCCAAACTCAATTCAATCTGCTGAGTCCCTCTCCATCTTTAAGAAGAAGCTAAAGACCCAGCTCTTTTTCGAGCACCTCCACACGTGATGGTATTAATGTTAAAAAAAAATCGCTTCTATGCACCCTATGCACTGCCTGTTGACACCTATGTCCTATCCGACTTGAACTTGGTTTTTTTTGGCACTTGCGTTGTCACCTCCTGACTAGACCCTTGCTTGTGTTGTATTGACTCACAGATGTACATCGCTTTGAATAAAAGCGTCTGCTAAATGAAACTGTAAATTATACATTTTAAATTTTCATACTTGGAAGGAGATTTTAATTGCACCCAAAATGAAAGTTTAGACAGGAATCACACTGAGCCTCGTTATCCTTCGCAGTGTGTACTGAGTAGGCTAATTCAAACTTACTTAGTAGATATATGGAGAAGATTTCATGGCAATAACAGACAATATACATGGGATCATTTCATTTTTTTTGGCTAGGTTAGATAGGTTTTACTGTTTTAAACATCCGTTCAATGTTTTGAAAATGTGTAAGATCGTACCTGTAGGTTTCACCGAGTATTCCCTAGTTACTTGTGATGGTTTAATGGTAAACATAAAACCATAGAGTGCGTGCTGGAATTTTAACACCGCTTTAACTTGTGATCTTAATTGTAAGGATGTTTTTAGAGTCTTTTGGAATAATTTTAGAAGTAACAAACAAGGCTTCGTATCATTGAGACTGGTGGGAGTATGGTAAAGTAGCGATAAAGCAGTTCTCTCAGCAGTACACTCTCAATGTTACTAGGGACATTACCCTGTCTATGAGTGATGAGAGAGATGAGAGATAGAAGTAATGGAACTTCAGACATTCAGAATCCACAGGAAATCGAGGACCTGTTGAGGACTCAAGGCACTTCTGGGTGATTTCTGAGTGTGAATCAGGTGGACGTGCCATCTAAATTCTTCATTTGTCTTGAGAAGAAGAATGGTCAGAGCAGTTTTATTCATGTACTTCGCTCTGACACAGGAAGGGAGTTAACAGAGCCGAAAGAAATACAGCAACCAGCAGTGGAGTTTTATTCAGAGCTGTAGAGCAGTGAGTGTGATGGGAATGAGGAGACGTTTGCCTCTTTTGCGGAAGGCTTGCCAAAGATCTCCAAAGAAGGCAGTGTTCCTCTGGAAGAACCTGTGGTGTAGTCAGAACTGCATGCAGCTTTGAGGGCATGGATGGAGGACAGGCACCTGATATTGATGGTCTTCCAGTGGAATTTTATAAGACTTTCTGGAATGAAATTGGACAAGACTTGTTGTCTGTGTTGAATTGAAGGCCTTAAGAACAAGTTATTGCCTTTAAGCTCCAGAAAAGCAGTAATAACTTTACTGCCAAAGAAAGGAGACCTTCAAGACATTAAGAACTGGCGTCCAGTTTCACCCCTGTGCTCTGACTACAAGCTCCTGTCCAAAGCTCTGGTCAGTAGACTGAAAGAAGTGATGGATCAAGTCATTCGTCAGGATCAGATGTACTGTGTGCCTGGTAGGTCTATCAGACAATGTGTTTTTAATTGGAGATGTTTTGGAAGTCTCCATTTCATTGAGTTTTGATATTGGCCTCATTTCATTGGACCAAGAGAAGGCATTTGACTTGGTTGAACGCCTCTACCTCTTGAAGACTATGGAGTGTTTTGGCTTCAGCCCAGGTTCTATTGCCATGATAAAGGTTTTGTACCAGAATATTGAGAGTGTACTGAAGATAAATGGAGGTTTGAGTGCCCCTTTCAAAGTAGACAGAGGCATTCGTCAGGGCTGCTCTCTGAGAGTGTTATATGCTATGTCTATGAACCATTGTTGTACAAAATTAGGAATTGTATTGTAACGTGCATGGATAAGAAGACACGCTGGCCGCTGGCTGGCGGGTCTGACCCTTTAGTCAAGCGGTTAGCGATGTCTCCTGCGGTGCGGGCGATATGGGTTCGCCTCCCGGCCGCGGCAGTTCCTGTGGTTGCGTTGTCCCCCGAATTCGCTACAGTATCGAGGGATTGTCTTTACTAAACAAAAATAAGCTGACAAAACTGGTTTTGTCCGCTTATGTAGGTGATGTAGTAGTCTTTGTTAAAAATCAAGCAGATGATGAAAAACTATATAAGATAGGGAGGTGGCGAGTATTGGGCCAGATGTCCTACTTGCCAAAAGGAATGCGAAGTGGTGTGGTGGCCTCACGCTTCCTGGTGTAGTGAATGCCGTGGGTCCATCAGGACCTTAGCATATGGCAGCTGCTGGGCAAATGTGTCAGCAGCAGCACCTTCTCATGCTACCTCCTGTTTGCACAAAGTCTGCTGCGGGGGTTCCCGGCGGTATAACCGGGTGGGTCGATTGGACTTGTTAGACTTGGTTGGCAGTCAGTCTAGGAGAAGAACAACTCTGATTTCAAACCCGGGTAGATGAAACTCGTTAGCCTGTCGGGCAGTTCATCTAGGAGAAGGCAAACTCTTATTTAGAACCTCCGCTGCCTTGTGGGTATACACCTATGGGAAAGGCTTCAGGAAGAAACCCTAAGGAAAAACCTGCATCCGTCTCCATTGCCAGTCCTCTCGCTAGTCTCGCCACTGGTAGTAGGTGGTCTCGGACAAGAGAGTGGGGTTGATGATGCGCAACTCTTCCTCACTTTAATCATTGTGCAAGTCATCAGGCATCCATCACAGGATGACTAGATGGTCCTCGTCGCTGCGACGGACGAAGTACAAGGTGGTTAATGAATTTGGTGTGATTTCAGCTGCAAAGGTTAACTGGAAAAAATGTGAAGCGTTAGTAGTTGGAAATTGGAGTGGTGGTTTTCTAAGCCTGCCAGGAAGTTTGTCACGGAAAAGAGATGGATTTAAATATCTGGGAGTCTTCCTTGATAGTTTGTTAATGGTCAGAAAAAATTGGGAGGGTGTAGTAGGAAAAATTGAGGGGAGACTGAAAAAATGGAGATGGACATTATGTCAGGTATCCTTTAGAGGAAGGGCGCTTATAGCCAACAATTTAGTAGCCTTTGCAGTGTGGCATAGGTCGGCTTGCGTGGAACCCCCTGCTCGTTTTATACAGAAACTACAAGCGGTCTTGAGAAATATATATATTTTTTTTTTTTTGGGGGGGGCAGATGACATTAGGTACCCCAAAGTGCCCAAAGAAAGGGGGTGGGGGTCAGGGTCTGGTACACTTAGAAAGTAGCATGGCGGCTTTCAGGCTACAATTTGTGCAAAAATATCTGTTTTTCCCCCTTTTTCTTCCTAATTGTACTGGGCCAATTACCTCACTCTTCTGAGCCGTCCCCTCTGCCGATCCAGGGAGGGCTGCAGACTACCACATGCGTCCTCCGATACATGTTCCCCCCAGTTCCCCTTCCCCTCCAAACAGGAGCCCCAACCGACCAGAGGAGGTGCTAGTGCAGCGACCAGCACACATACCCACATCCGGCTTCCCACCCGCAGACACGGTCAATTGTGTCAGTAGGGATGACTGACCAAGCCGGAGGTAACACAGGGACTCGATCCGGTGATCGCCGCGTTTGTGGGCAACAGAATAGACCGCTACGCTACCCGGATGCCCCGTGCAAAAATATCTTAACAAGGTCTGTTGATATTGTGTGGAAAGAATTAGCAAGTGCCATTCTGAGAAGAACTAATGGTTTTGGTCTTGATACAGGTTTGTTTCCGATGGATTGTAAATGTCTACATTTGTCTGAACTTCCTGTTTTATATTAAGGAGTCTTCAAAGCATGGAATCTGTTCAAGTGGAAAAGAAGGGAACCTACTCTTTCTCTGTATTGGTTATTAAAGGAATGTCTCATTCATAGAGCCAGGTTGGCCATACAGGACTGTTCAACGCCAGCCTTCACTCTAACACAGTGCAACACTGGGACTGTAACATTAAAGGACATAGTGGATGTAGCTGGACCTGGTCTGATAGACTGAAAGGCTGTGGCTTCTCATCTGAGGCAGGAGTCAAGTTGTCATATTAAGAAGGTACTAACTCGTTGGGTTGAGAGACTGACTGACGCTGAACGGGAACTGTTGCACGACTACTGTGCAAAGGTGGAAACTCCTGGTCAGGGTGATCCTTTTCAATGTCTGGAACTTCCTCCTAGAATGAAGGATTGCACTGGACAATGCTTAAATGTTAAAAATATTGATAATCTGAATTTCTATTTGTGATCTGGATGTGGTTTGTTCTGTGGTGGATGGTGAGTTGGGTTTTAATAATGGTTTTGGATGGAATCAAGTGATGGATGGATTGTAAGAGATGTCTGTACTGTTGGTATGGATTGTCTCAAAGTCGTTGAATTCAATGAATTCCTTACGATCAATCACCATGTGATGTATTTTAAATAAAGTGAAAATCTCTCTCTCTCTCTCTCTAGGCTAAAGAGGAGGTGGGCTCTGTGGCAGGAGTTTATGAAAGAACACGCCCACCTGGACGCCTGGCTGCAATTGGCTGAGCAGACGGCCAGTTCTCCAGACTCTGCCCAGATCCCTTATGTCACCGCCAAGGAGGAACTGAGGAAGTTTGAGGTGATGTGGATTAAAAAAGGGGGTTAAGACCGGGCCGATCTTCCTCTGCACACCTTCAGAAAATACCAGCGTTTCACAGAGCAAGTTCATATTTAAACTATTCAACAAAAGAATCAGCTGAAAGAACTTTCAGACAAAGACACTGGGGGAATGTTTGAGACTATAAAAGTATCCTTGCGTTTTTGCAAATGTACCTTTAACAGACAACAACTTTATTAATTATATTGTTATTATGTCTCTATTTCCTTCATTTCTCTTTTTTTCAGAATTTAAATCCGTTTATTACATATTAACTACATCTGAAGGGATCTATGGTGGCCCTGAGAGCCCAAAACATTGCAATTTAAGAAAACTTTAGGTTACTTCTGTAACCCCGGTTCTCTGAGTAGCATTCGTTTTGATGTCTCACTATGGGATACGCCCCCTCGCGTATTCACAGAAGCACTTGTACCATTATGCCATCCCTGATTGGCTGGCAGTCATGACGTCTGCGTCAGGGCCCTGCACCTTATATGTGACTGACGCTGCGTCACTCATCATTCAAAATAAGCACACCTCTTCTCGCTTCACCCCAGCAGCAAGAAGGGCGGTCTGGTGAGACATCTCACTCATGCTACTCAGAGATCTGGGTTTACGGAAATAACCTGAAGTTCTCTTTCATAACATTCGTTTCGATGTCTCGCTATGGGATACGGAGATCCCCGTATTGCCAGACAAGCTTATCTCAAAAACTGACCCCCAGCCCCCCCCCCCCCCCCCACGAAGAAGTGTGTGAATGAGGCAGGTCCACTGAAGAACCCACACTCAGGACAGCATGAGCAAGGCTAGAAGATGTAACATCCAACTTATGAAATCTTGCAAATGTTAGGGACAATGACCAGCTAGCTGCAGCACAGATATCCTGGATAGAGACCCCCCCCTCCAAAACAGGACCACAGAGGTTGCAGAAATACTCCACTGTTTGGGGACAGGCCAGAGCAAAATAATCTCGTTAGGTAGCGCCAACAGTAGGCAAGCAGTGAGGTGACCTCAGGTTGCTGGTATGGTTAGCTTGCTTGGGGTAGAGAAATTAACGTACTAGCTAGCTTGTAGAAGCAGAAATACGCCACTGTTTGGAGACAGGCCAGAGTAAAAAAAAAAACTACCTATAGTGAAGGCAGTCGTACCGATATCTCAGCGGCTAGCATCCAGTGACAGAGGTGTTCGCTCCAGTCTGAGGACAGTTTAGCTAGTCAGCTTAGATACGGGTGAGAGTAGTTGGCTTCTGAAGTGAGAAGAGGTGATTGAATGACGAGTGATGCTGCGTCAGTCGCATATAAGGTGCAGGGTGCTGATGCAGATGTCATGACTGCCAGCCAGTCAAGGCTGGCGTAATGGTACAAGTGCTTCTATGAATACGCGAGGGGGGCGTATCCCATAGTGAGACATCGAAACAAATGCTATGAAAGAGAACACATGCAAATAGACAAAACAAGCAAATTAAGAAAACGTCATCGATTTGACAACATGTGCAGCATTTAGAAAGTGCTGCAAATTCAGACAGCACAGCACAATGTTGTCTACCTCCACTTCCTCAAAGGGTGTGTGCACTCCTACCTGCACTTGTGTAAAAAACCGTGTGTGTGTGTTTCTGTGTGTACGCGTGTGTTTCCAGAACCTGCGTTGTGAGGCCAGCAGCCGGCTGGTCCAGTTGGACAGCCTGACGCAACGGAATCGAACCCTCTGCCGGCTGTTCCAGGGCACCATGCGGGCCCGCCTGCTGGCGCTGACGCAGGACTGCGGCCGGCGCTGGGACAGTCTCACCGGCCGGCTGGAAACCGTCACACGCAGACTGAAGGTAAAGCCGCGAACACGCCAGGAGATTTTTCTAGTCCCAGGCGACTGGGAAAAGACTCGGCATCACACATCTAATCGCCGAGTTTGGTGGCTTACAGTCACAGACACGCACACCGGAGTTCAGGCTTGTCCGCGTTCCAGTTATAAGAATCAGTCATGTTTGATTTTATGATGTATCATTTTGAGAATCAGCCATCATGGCAAATCAGCGCTGCAGTCGGCCTTTAAATCATTTGGTGTGTTTCTGGCTTAACACAAAGAGAAGGAGACCACAAGAAGTGGGAGGGAAAACAGTGGAAGAATAGAATATATGATTTGGCGAGCTGTAGATTTTGGTGATGAGGCATGATAAATCTACACAGACACCATGAGGAGGGGAATTGATTGCCTGACAGCATTCATAGCAGTTGATATTTAATACCAAGGTATGCTTGTTTTAATGCTAAAGCATATGTTGGTGTATATACTTGAACTCCTTCACTTGAGGCAACAACTCTTCCCTAACCCGGAGGCAGCAATCCGGTAGAGAACCATGGCTTCAGACTTGGAGGTGCTGACTCTCATCCCGGCCGTTCCACACTCGGATGCAAACCGTCCCAGTGCATGCCGGGGGTCGCGTTCTGATGGAGCCAACAAAACCACATCATCTGCGAAGAGCAGAGATGCAATTCTGAGGTTCCCAAAACGGACACACTCCTCACCTTGGCTGCTCCTTGAGATCCTGTCCGTGAATATCACAAACCGAGTTGGAGACAAGGGACAACCTTGCCGGAGTCCGACACCCACCGAAAACATGTTTGACTTGGTGCCGAGAATACGAGCACAGCTTGTAGTAACTGCCCCGGTACCCCATACTCCCACAGTACCCCACACAGAGTGCCCAATGTGAACTGCCTAATGTGAAATTTGGCAAAAAATATAAAGTAGTTGATGTTTGGAGTTGTGTATGTCTGAGAGTGAGCTCACTGTGAAGGGTCAAATGATCCACTATCCATCCACCACCTTCACATAGATACAGTACCATGTATATAGAGAGATATGGGTAATTTCCCTCTCCCTCTCTCTCTCTCTCTCTTTCTCTCTCTCTCTCAGCATTTTGTCACAGAGAGGGAGGGGTTCGATGTGGAGAGGGAGGAGCTAGCTCTGTGGTTGGCTGATCTGGACGTCCGTCTGACAGAACTGGAGCACCTGACAGGAAACTCCTGTGACAAGATACGAGAACTTCAGGTAGGTGTGTGTGTGTGTGTGTGTGTGTGTGTGTGTGTGTGTGTGTGTGTGTGTGTGTGTGTGTGTGTGTGTGGTTTATTTTCATATTTGCTATTATTTTCATTAAAATGGGAGAAAAGACATGGGGCGTCCAGGTAGCGTAGCGGTCTATTCCGTTGCCTACCAACACGGGGTTCGCCGGTTCGAATCCTCGTGTTACCTCCGGCTTGGTCGGGCATCCCTACAGACACAATTGGTCGTGTCTGCGGGTGGGAAGCCGGATGTGTCCTGGTCGCTGCACTAGCGCCTCTTCTGGTTGGTCGGGGTGATGTTCGGGGAGGGGGAACTGGGGGGAATAGCGTGATCCTCTCACGCGCTACGTCCCCCTGGTGAAACTCCTCACTGTCAGGTGAAAAGAAGCGGCTGGTGACTCCACATGTATGGGAGGAGGCATGTGGTAGTCTGCAGCCCTCCCCGGGTCAGCAGAGGGGGCGGAGCAGAGACCGGGACGGCTCGGAAGAGTGGGGTAATTGGTCGGGTACAATTGGGGAAAAACAGGGAAGATATTGGAACACACAAGGAAATAAAATGTGTGTGTGTGTGTCTCCAGGCCTTCCAGGCGTCTGTGTGTGTGATCTCGGGTCACGTGAGCGTCCTGCTGGAACGCGGCGAGGTGCTGATCCAGCGGGGCGAGCCGTCGGACGCCCAGGACATCGAAAGCCACCTGCTGGAGCTGATGCTGAACTGCAGCCAGGTCTTCAACCGCATCGCAAGGCTGCACACCAGGCTGCTCAGCATGAGACTGGTACACACACGCACACGCACACGCACACACACACACACACACACACACACACAAGCCTGTACAACCAGCCACCTCTGATCTTCCTGGAGATTTGATTGTTATTCTACTTAATAAAGTCTCCAGCTGACTTCCTGTTTCCTGACCTTTGTTTCTCCTTTTCATTCTTCCTCTTCTCCCTTTTCTCTCCTCTGCTCCACTCTTCCTCACTGTTCATTCAGTTCTCTCCTCTGCTCCACTCTTCCTCACTGTTCATTCAGTTCTCTTCTCTGCTCCACTCTTCCTCGCTGTTCATTTATTTCTCCCCTATGCTTTGCTCTGCTCTTCCTCAATGTTTATCTTTTCTCTCCTCTGCTCCACTCTTCCTCACTGTTCATTCAGTTCTCTCCTCTGCTCTGCTCTTCCTCACTGTTTTATCTTTTCCCTCCTCTGCTCTGCTCTTCCTCGCTGTTCATTCATTTCTCTCCTCTGCTCTTCCTCGCAGTTCATTCATTTCTCTCCTCTGCTCTTCCTCGCTGTTTATTCTTTTCTCTCCTCTGCTCTTCCTCACTGTTTATCTTTTCTCTCCTCTGCTCCGCTCTTCCTCACTGTTTACTCTTTTCTCTCCTCTACTCTGCTCTTCCTCACTGTTTATTATTTTATCTGTTCTGCTCCGCTCTTCCTCACTGTTGACTCTTTTCTCTCCTCTGCTCTGCTCTTCCTCACTGTTGACTCTTTTCTCTCCTCTGCTCTGCTCTTCCTCGCTGTTTATTCTTTTCTCTCCTCTGCTCTGCTCTTCCTCACTGTTGACTCTTTTCTCTCCTCTGCTCTGCTCTGCTCTTCCTCGCTGTTTATTCTTTTCTCTCCTCTGCTCTTCCTCACTGTTTACTCTTTTCTCTCCTCTGCTCCACTCTTCCTCGCTGTTTATTCTTTTCTCTCCTCTGCTCCACTCTTCCTCACTGTTTATTCTTTTCTCTCCTCTGCTCCGCTCTTCCTCACTGTTTATCTGTTCTCTTCTCTGCTCAACTCTTCCTCACTGTTTATTCTTTTCTCTCCTGTGCTCTGCTCTTCCTCACTTTTCATTCGTTTCTCTCCTCTGCTCCGCTCTTCCTCGCAGTTTATTTTTTTCTCTCCTCTGCTCTTCCTCACTGTTTATCTTTTCTCTCCTCTGCTCAACTCTTCCTCACTGTTTATTATTTTCTCTGTTCTGCTCTGCTCTCCCTCACTGTTTACTCTTTTCTCTCCTCTGCTCCGCTCTTCCTCAATGTTTATCTTTTCTCTCCTCTCCTCTGCTCTTCCTCACTGTTTACTCTTTTCTCTCCTCTGCTCTGCTCTTCCTCAATGTTTATCTTTTCTCTCCTCTCCTCTGCTCTTCCTCACTTTTTATCTTTTCTCTCCTCTGCTCTGCTCTTCCTCACTGTTTACTCTTTTCTCTCCTCTGTTCTTCCTCACTGTTCATTCATTTCTCTCCTCTGCTCTGCTCTTCCTCACTGTTTATCTTTTCGCCCCTGTGCTCCGCTCTTCCTCACTATTTATTCTTTTGCCTTGAAACAAAAACACCACACTGTTCAAACGAGAATAAAAACTCTTGAAACGTAACGAATCTCCCCGACTCACAACAAGGAAGACAGATTTCAACACACCACATTAACATCAACACACCAACAACACAACACATAAACATCAAAAGAAAGCTGTTGACTGAAAAACAACACAAAATAATAAAATGGCAACTGAAAAAAATAAATAGTCAACTAAATTGCAATGCTAATGTGTATCATTTATAGTCTCTTTCTGTTTTTGTCTGTCTGTCTGTCTGTCTCGATCTCTCTCTCCATGCCTATCTGTCTCTCTGTGTCTCTGTCTGTCTGTGTGTGTCTCTCTGTATGGTGGTCTCTCTGTCTGTCTGTATCTTTGTCTCTTTGTGTGTCTGTCTGTCTGTCTCTCCCAGGTGTTTGAGGATGACTGTATTCTGTCTCAGGGTCCAGACTCCGGCTGTCCGTCCGAGTCTCTGGTTGAAGACGAGGCAGTGTGTAATAAGCCTCCTCAGGACGCTGCTGCCCACTGCCGATCGACCCCGGAGCTCGGTCAGACATCATGAGCCACCACATGTTATGGGCCACCACACGTTATGAGTCACCACAAGTTATGGGCCACCACACGTTATGAGTCACCACATGTTATGAGCCACCACACGTTATGAGTCACCACATGTTATGAGCCACCACATGTTATGAGTCACCACACGTTATGAGTCACCACATGTTATGAGTCACCACATGTTATGAGTCACTACATGTTATGAGCCACCACAAGTTATGAGTCACCACATGTTATGGGCCACCACATGTTATGAGTCACCACAAGTTATGAGTCACCACATGTTATGAGTCACCACATGTTATGAGCCACCGCATGTTATGAGTCACCACATGTTATGAGTCACCACACGTTATGAGTCACCACATGTTATGAGCCACCACATGTTATGAACCACCACATGTTATGGGTCACCACATGTTATGAGTCACCACATGTTATGAGCCACCACATGTTATGAGTCACCACATGTTATGAGTCACCACAAGTTATGAGTCACCACAGGTTATGAGCTACCACATGTTATGAGTCACCGCATGTTATGAGCCACCGCATGTTATGAGCCACCGCACGTTATGAGCCGCCGCACGTTATGAGCCGCCGCACGTTATGGGCCGCCGCACGTTATGGGCCGCCGCACGTTATGGGCCGCCGCACGTTATGGGCCGCCGCACGTTATGGGCCGCCGCACGTTATGAGCCGCCGCACGTTATGAGCCACCACACGTTATGAGCCACCACACGTTATGAGCCACCACACGTTATGAGCCACCACACGTTATGAGTCACCACACGTTATGAAGCTAACGTGCTTTGCTAGGAAACAATCTGCACCGTTAGAGAGCAGTCTTGTTGGGGCGTCTGGGTAGTGTAGCGGTCTAGTCCATTGCCTACCAACACGGGGATCGCCGGTTCGAATCCCAATTTTACTTCCGGCTTCGTCAGGCGTCCCTACAGACACAATTGGCTGTGTTTGAAGGTGCAAAGCCGGATGTGGGTATGTGTCCTGGTTGCTGCACTAGCGCCCCCTCTGGCCGGTCGGGGCGCCAGCTCGAGGGGGGTGGATAGCGTGATCCTCCCACGCGCTACGTCCCCCTGGTGAAACTCCTCACTGTCAGGTGAAAAGAAGCGGCTGGTGACTCCACATGTATGGGAGGAGGCATGTGGTAGTCTGCAGCCCTCCCCGGATCAGCAGAGGGGGTGGAGCAGAGACCGGGATGGCTCGGAAGAGTGGGGTAATTGCCCAAGTACAATTGGGGGTAAAATATCCCCCCCCACAAAAAACAAGAAACCACACTTGAATTAAAAATTAAATAAAAAAAAATCATGTGTTCCTTACATCAGGTTACACTTACAATTATTATTATTTAAGTTTTAAATTCGTTCAAATTATTTTTCATTATTATTGTTATAAGTTATTTCTGTATTTAAATATTATTTACCTTTTAAATGTATTTAAATTATTATTCATTATTATTATAAATGTATTTATATAAATTATTATTTACCTTTAGATGTATTTAAATTATTATTATTATTATAAATTATTATTTGTTTATTTAAATTATAATTGCCCTTACATTTACAAAGAAAGAAAGTGGTGGTATTTTCCTCCCTTGTGTGGTTTTACAGTGCTTGTTTGTGAGACATGATGGACATGTGTCAGTCAGGTGCCCTGTGTGTGTTTGTTCATCTGATGTGTTTCATTGTGAGTCCGGACACGTGACCGGTGTGGCGCCGCTGGTCATCTTCACCGGCTTCCCCAATTAGGGATCAATAAGAAAAATGAATCAATCCATCCAAACCTCTCTCTTTCCAGAGGAGCTCCACCAATCACCAAAGTCCACCTCTTCCTCCAGACACTCCCCGCCCCCCGCTACCCATGAGCCCCTGGGGCTGGAGTGGGACCCCTCCGTCGACATCGGGGGCTCCATGTCACATGACGAGGCCGACTCGTCCTACTTCAGCGCCAACACCGGTAGGTCGTCCTGAAACACCGGAGCCTCAGAAGAAAACCCTCTGATCCACACTGATCTGGGATCTCACTTCTGAAAAGAGAAACTCTTCATCATTAAATGTATCATTTCTTATGATTATTCATTATGATAATTTCTTATGATTATTCATTATGATTGTTTCTTGTGATTATTCATTATGATAATTTCTCATGATTATTCATTATGATTGTTTCTTGTGATTATTCATTATGATTATTCATTATGATAATTTCTTATGATTATTCATTGATTGTTTCTTATGAATATTCATTATGATTATTTATTATGATTGTTTCTTATGGTTATCCATTATGATTGTTTCTTATTATTATTAATTATGATTGTTTCTTATGATTATTCATTATGATTATTTCTTATTATTATTCATTATGATTATTTCTTATGATTATTCATTATGAGTATTCATTATGATTATTCCTTATGATCGTTTCTTATGAGTATTCATTGTGATTATTCATTATGATTGTTTCTTATGATTATTCATTATGATTATTTCTTGATTATTTCTTATGATTGTTTCTTATGATTAATCATTATGATTGTTTCTTATGATTATTCATTATGATTATTCGTTATGATTATTTATTATGATTATTCGTTATGATTATTCGTTATGATTATTCGTTATGATTATTAATTATGAGAGCACTGCGTATCCCACAAACTGCCTTAAAGTAAGATACCAGTAAACTGTGGGGTGGACTGCCCAGCCACATCTTCCAAATGAGCTGCATTAGGACAAAGACGTCTAATAATATTCCTCTCATATGTAAATGACCGATGCGCTGGACATCCGGGTAGCATGGCGGACTATTCTGTTGCCTACCAACACGGGAATCGGTGGTTCGAATCCCCGTGTTACCTCTGGCTTTGTCGGGTGTCCCTGCAGACACAATTGGCTTTCTCTGTGGGTGGGACACTAGCGCCTCCTCTGGTTGGTCGGGGCACCTGTTCGGGGGGAGGGGGAATAGCGTGATCCTCCCATGCGCTACATCCCCCTGGTGAAACTCCTCACTGCCAGGTGAAAAGAAGCAGCTGGTGACTCCACATGTATGGGAGGAGGCATGTGGTAGTCTGCAGCCCTCCCCGGATCAGCAGAGGGGGTGGAGCAGAAACCGGAATGGCTCAGAAGAGTGGGGTAATTGGCCAAGTACAATTGGGAGAGAAAGGGGGGGGGAATTCTCCTCATGTGTAAACTACAAACGCAGTGTGATGTTTTTAACAGAGGGAGGAGCAGGTAAATACATTGAGTAGGAGGTGAAATGCTGTTTCATGTCATGTGGAGGAGTCGAGGCTTAACGCTACCTCAGCTGACGTGAAGGTGTGTGTCTGTGTGTGCGTGCAGGTGTGTGTTACAGAGACCAGCCATATTGCAGGGATGGCCGGAAGAGGTGGAGCTGCATCAGTTCCTTCAACTCTCAGTCTGACCTCCCGCATGACGTCACCAACCAGGAAGCAGACTCGGTGAGTCCTCCAGCCGTCAGGTTTAATTAGAAAAACAAACCCCCCCCCCAAAAAAAAATATATATTATTTTTGAAGTTTGCAAGATATTTATTTGTATTTAAAAATATTGTAGCGAATTCGGGGGTCTTCCACATCACGAGTGAATACGTTAACCAGTCGACTAAAGCCTCATAGCACCTGACACCGGGCCGGATCCTCCCACAATCCAGCAGATCCGCATAGGAATCACACCCACCCATAGACCGCCCCCCTGCCTCTGCACCGATTCCGGCAGATCAATCGCATCCGCTCCTACGCCCCGCTCCTCTGGCCAGTGTGGCCTCCTAAAGTATCGGCCCGTTGTGCAAAAAAACACTGGGGCGGATCCAGTTTTATTTTGCTGTCTGGGAAGGGTCCGACCCGTTAGCCAACTGGCTAGTGAGTCTACTGATTCATGATCGTTACACTACCCCCCCCCCCCCATGGCCTCAGACTTGGAGGTGCTGACTCTCATCCTGGCCATTTCACACTCGGCTGCAAACCGCCCGGGTGAGCTGGAGGTCGTGTTCTGATGAAGCCAACAAAACCACATCATCTGAGAAGAGCGGAAATGCAGTCCCCAAAACGGACACACTCCTCACCTTGGCTGCGCCTTGAGATCCTGTCCATGAATATCACAAACAGAGTTGGAGACAAGGGACAACCTTGCCAGAGTCCAACACCCACCGAAAACCCGTCTGACTTTGTGCCGAGAATGTGGACACAGCTCTCACTTTGGTTATACAAGGACCGGATGGATTGTAGCAACTGCCCCGGTACCCCATACTCCTGAAGTACCCCCCCCCCACAGAGTAAGTGCCCCAGGGTACACGGTCGTAAGCCTTCCAAAAGTCCACAAAACACATGTAGACTGGCTGGTCAAACTCCCATGGGCCCCTCAGCACTCCTACAAGGGTAAAGAGTAGGTCCGCTGGTCCGTTGGTCCACGACCAGGACCAGCATCCTCCTGGACTTTTTGGATAATTCAACCTTCATTTTTGTCTCTAATGTTTTCTGAATAAAGAGCACGGCTGCTATCTCAAAAATATAATTCCCATAAGTAAAGAACGTGGCTGCCTTGTAGATGTATAGTGTGTGAAAGAGTGTGTTGATCTAAACCGTTGTTTTAATGTTGTGTTTTGTGGAGTGCAGGAATTTCTCACCTGGTTTGGTTCTGAGGGCGGTGCTGGGACCGTGTCTTGATTTAAGACCCAGATTGATTTTTTTTTGCACTTGTCCGAGACGGAGTTCTTCAACTTCCATCCTCTTCAGTCCTGCTCTTATTCCTCATCCTTTGGCGAGTTAGGCCCGCCTCATAAACTGCTCATTTCCTGAGTGGCGGTGACGATAAATAACACTCCATTATCTCCTGGAGTCCTCCCCTCGGTGTCTCCTCGGTGTCTCCTTGTTGTCTCCTCGTTGTCTCCTCATTGTCTCCTTGTTGTCTCCTCGGTGTCTCCTCGTTGTCTCCTCGGTGTCTCCTCGTTGTCCTCTGTTTGTCGCTGTATAATAGTCCGTCTATGGAGACTCCTCTTCCTCCTGCACGTGTTCAATCTCCTCCCTGTTGTGTAGCTGTCAATCATCCTGTATGGAACTGTGTGTGTGTGTGTGTGTGTGTGTGTACGTGTGTACGTGTACTACACTGCAAACAAGACGAGCTCATCACAGCTCGGTTTTCATGTCCACGTATGTTCGCATACAAGGAATCTGACCAGGGGCGCAACGAGGAGAGGGTGCAATGAGGGGGGCTGCAGGGGTGCAATGAGCGGAGGGTCCAGGGGTGCAACGAGGGGAGGGTGCAACAAGGGGAGGGTGCAATGAGGGGAGGGTGGAGGGGTGCAATGAGCGGAGGGTCCAGGGCCGCAACGAGGGGAGGGTGCAGGGGTGCAATGAGGGGAGGGTGCAGGGGTGCAATGCACACAGGCGCCGCATCAGCAGGGGCGCCAAAAGTACAGTGTACAGTAAATAATTCTGGTTATAGGCCCATTTGTTTTTTAAAAGTTTAATATTTATTAGTTACATGAGAATTTTGGATTAGAATATATAGTCACGTGTCATATTTCTTACGTTTTGTTGCGTACGGTCTTTTGGCGCCCCCGCTGATGCAGTGCCTGAGTGCATTTCACTCTCTGCATATCCACCTCCCCCCGTTGCGTCCCTGCATCTGACTTGGTACGTTGGTCTTGGTCACACATGTATACAGGTAAATACCATGTGCAATAATTAAAGAAAATAAAGAAATGACAGAACACGAGGCTGTGGGATGAGTGCTGAGCCGAGCATGAGCAGTATTCATGGTGGAAGTCAGATTTTACACCGCAGGTCGTTGAAGAGAAGAGAGTATAAGTGAAAAGTGACAGTCGATGTGAACAGGCATGGAAATGGTAGTGAATGATACAAGTAAGGAATAATATCACCTAGATTCACATAAACCTGTTGTACAGATGCACAATTAGCATTTGCACTGGATGGGAGGGAGTGCAGCACGATGACCACGCCAAGACTTGTCTTGGTGCATGCTCATCAATCCTGGTAATAAAATCAAACAAGGTTGAATCAGTTCATCTGGACACAGAATTTATTGACAGATATGATTCATCATCATCTAAGTGACCTCTTTGGTCTAAACTGACTGCAGGTATCCCACCCTTATAAACAATACAGTACAGTACAGTGCCTAATGACCGAAAACGACGACCAGTTTCATATGCAAATGTGGGTTCGACCATTGCTTATGTGTATTATTCATAGAGGATTGGGGATTGCTGCAATCACAGCATTGTAAGATGGTGACAGATGTACTCTTAGCCCCCCCCCCTCAGTTCAGGGATGGTCGTTCCCTCTTCACATAGATGGCCTCTTTGACTCCCCGTTCAAACCAGCGTTCCTTCCTATCAAGGATGTGCACATCCTCATCCTTGAAAGAGTGGCCACTGGCCTGTAGATGGTGTAGACTGTGGAGTCCTGGCCTGTAGATGGTGTAGACTGTGGAGTCCTGGCCTGACATGTTAGCTCTCCTGTGTTGTGTCATTCTCTTGGCCAGCGTTGGTTTGGTTTCCCCAATGTACAAGTCACGGCAATCCTCCTGGCACTTAACAGCGTATGCCATATTACTCTATTGGTGCCGGGGGACCCGATCCTTGGGGTGGACCAATTTCTGGTGCAGCGTGTTTCGGGGTTTGAACGCATCCTCACCATTCTGCTGTCCTCTCTCATTCATGCATATGTATTCTCTCTTGCGCCTACTATGATTCTTCTTCTCTCCAGTGCATACCACCACTTCTCCAGGCTCCCCTCAACCTGCTCCCTACTCTCACTATAACTCACATTGTAATCCGCAAACCTCATCATCCACAGAGACTCCTGCCTGATCTCGTCCGTCAACCTGCCCATCACCATTGCAAACAAGAAAGGGCTCAGAGCCGATCCTTGATGTAATCCCACCTCCACCTTGAACCCATCTGTCACTTCTACTGCACACCTCACCACTGACACACTGCCCTCATACATACAGCGCATCCGGAAAGTATTCACACCCCTTCACTTTCCCCACATTTTGTTATGTTACAGCCTTATTCCAAAATGGATTACATTCCTTTCTTTCTCATCAATCTACACACAATACCCCATAATGAAAAAGTGAAGAAGGTTTTGTAGAAATTTTTGCAAATGTATTAAAAATAAAAAACTGAAATATTGCATGTACATAAGTATTCACACCCTTTACTCAGTACTTGGTTGAGGCACCCTTGGCAGCAGCGATTACAGCCTCAAGTCTTCTTGGGTATGAAGCTACAAGCTTGGCACACCTATATTTGGGGTATTTCTCCCATTCTTCTCTGCAGATCCTCTCGAGCTCTGTAAGGTTATATGGGGAGCGTCGCTGCACAGCTATTTTCAGGTCTTTCCAGAGATGTTCAATGGGGTTCAAGTCTGGGCTCTGGCTGGGCCACTCAAGGACATTCACAGACTTGTCCCGAAGCCACTCCTTCGTTGTCTTGGCTGTGTGCTTAGGGTCGTTGTCGTGTTGAAAGGTAAACATTTGCCCCAGTCTGAGGTCCTGAGCAGGTTTTCAAGGATCTCTCTGTACTTTGCTCCATTCATCTTTCCCTCAATCCTGACTAGTCTCCCAGTTCCTGCCGCTGAAAAACATCCCCACAGCATGATGCTGCCACCACCATGCTTCACTGTAGGGATGTATTCGCAAGGTGATGAGAGGTGCCTGGTTTCCTCCAGACGTGACGTTTGGCATTCAGGCCAAAGAGTTCAATCTTGGTTTCATCAGACCAGAGAATCTTGTTTCTCATGGTCTGAGAGTCCTTTAGGTGCTTTCTGGCAAACTCCAAGAGGGCTGTCATGTGCCTTTTACTGAGCAGAGGCTTCCGTCTGGCCACTCTACCATAAAGGCCTGATTGGTGGAGTGCTGCAGAGATGGTTGTCCTTCTGGAAGGTTCTCCCATCTCCACAGAGGAACGCTGGAGCTCTGTCAGAGTGACCATCGGGTTCTTGGTCACCTCCCTGACCAAGGCCCTTCTCCCCCGATTGCTCAGTTTGGCTGGGCGGCCAGCTCTAGGAAGAGTCCTGGTGGATCCAAACTTCTTCCATTTACGAATGATGGAGACCACTGTGCTCTTCGGGACCTTCAGAGCTGTAGAAATTGTTTTGTACCCTTCCCCAGATCTGTGCCTCGATATAATCCTGTCTCAGAGGTCCACAGACAATTCCTTTGACTTCATGGCTTGGTTTCTGCTCTGACATGCACTGTCAACAGTGGGACCTTATATAGACAGGCGTGTGCCTTCCCAAATCATGTCCGATCAATTGAATTTACTACAGGTGGTCTCCAATCAGGATGTAGAAACAACTCAAGGATGATCAGTGGAAACAGGATGAACCTGAGCTCAGTTTTGAGTGTCATAGCAAAGGGTGTGAATACTTATGTACATGCAATATTCCAGTTTTTTATTTTTAATAAATTTGCAAAAATTTCTACAAAACCTGTTTCACTTTGTCATTATGGGGTATTGTGTGTAGATTGATGAGAAAAAAAAGGAATATAAGGCTGTAACATAACAAAATGTGGGGAAAGTGAAGGGGTGTGAATACTTTGCGGATGCACTGTATCCTGCACCACTCCTACATACTTCTCTGCAACTCCCGACTTCCTCATACAATACCACACCTCCTCTCTTGGCACCCTGCCATATGCTCTCTCTAAATCCACAAAGACACAATGTACCTCCTTCTGGCCTTCTCTATACTTCTCCATTAACATTCTCAAAGCAAACATCACATCTGTGGTGCTCTTTCCTGGCATGAAACCATACTGCTGCTCGCTGATCGTCACCTCTCCTCTTAACCAGTGCTTAATTTGTAAATGAGGAGGTCCCAGAGCACTGAGAGGGTGCTGCTCCGGCAAGTTAGGGGTGAGAGAAAAAAAAGTCCCAGAACGCATTTTAAAAATGCACAAAACAGTGTTTTTCATTATGCTGAAACAGCTACGCAATAGTCACGTGCTTTTCGACCAATATTTTTATTGTTGCTTTTATTAAACAGACGAGCCTAGCCTCGCCTGACGTGACAACGAGGCAGTAGACACATGCACAGTAGTAAAGTTCGCCAAGTTAATGCCGAGCTAAAGAAACTTTCAGATGTTTAGACGAAAAACATCAGACAACTTGCCAGCATACAACGCATACAGGCTACGGCGCCTGAACTGCACAATCTGACCCGGCACACTGATCACCATCCCAAAACTATAAGGCTGAGTTAACAACACTGCCGAAAATAATTTTTAAAAAGTACCTCTTATTCATTTGTCCAAAACATCAGTAGAGCCTTCAGCCTCCTCCTCCCTGCTTCTTACTTTACTCCCAGAGTCCTGTGCAGTTCTGTGTCCTTTAGTAATCCATGACCTCACATATGGAATGGGGTTGGTCAGGGTGAGCAGTGGTCCAGCAAGGTAAAGGAAGAGTAGCGTGGAGATGGTGGATGTGCAGAGAGACGACCTGTTGGCGGTGCAGAGTAGGTTCATCTGGGAAAAGCCCGTCTCACACTCTGCACTTGAGATGGGGACAGTGTTCACTGCTGCCAAGAGGTCTTTCAGTCAGCTAGTGTGACTGGCTGCTGATGAGACTCAGAATTTATGAGAATTTATGACTCAGAAATTCTGAGTCTCATCAGCAGCCAGTCAGACTAGCTTGGTCTAGTCAGGAAGGCACGGACTGAGGAAGCATCTTGGATGAGAGGCGCAACGTCTTCACGGATATATACCAAGTCCAGTTGCACTTGATTCAACTCCTTTGGATAAGAGAAAAGGTTCTTACAGATTTTTATGGTGACGAACGAGGTGGTGGAGCCAATCAAATAGGTGCCGGTCCAAATCTGGGAGGTCCCGGAGCATGCTCCGGCTTGCTCCAGCACAGATTAAGCCCTGCTCTTCACCTAGCTTCTACTACTCTCTCCCATATCTTCATCAGCTTTGTACCTCTGTGACAGGAATCTTTATGTGTTGTATTTCACATTTTGTTTCTGTTTTCTTCAGCTGCCGGAGGGTTGGCCTGAGCCCACCCATCCCAACACCTTCCTGCTTGTCGTCCCTCAGGAAGGTGGGAGTCGGCTCTCGAGGGACCGGTGGACAACCTCTACTCCTAACGCACAGCCAAGCAGCCAGCCATTTAGCTTCGACCACGGCCGCGTGAGTGCCTGGCTAGGTGTCCAGAGCCCCGCCCTGTCGCAGAGAAGGACTTCCTGTTCCAAAGCTGTGCAGACGGACAGAGAGGTGAGAATTAAAAGCACGCTGCTGACCTGTTCGTTCCTGCATTAGAAATGACTGAACACAGATTTCTAATTGAGTTTTGCACCAAAGGCAGGCGTTCTCCCTTACGTGGTCATTCTGTGGTCAATGGATGATTTTAGGACTCTCACTATTAATATCCCCAGTTGCTTTTCAAAAGTGGTTACCTAGCAACCGATGCTCATTTTCCTCTCGTTTTTATTGTTGGTAATTCTGGATTAGAGCATGAGTGAAATATCTTAAATATATGGATTTCAAAATGGCCGTTGACTCCTCAGTCCTGTGTTGACGGTCGGAGTTGGGTCTGTCTGGACAAGGAGGGGTGTCACGATGTTTTGTTCTAAATCAAAAATCAGCCACAATGACCTCCCAATGTAAACCTTCAGAATCAAAAGCAGGGTTGGCCGCTCTCCCAGTATATCTTTTTTCTCCAACCCCGCCTGATTATGTGCACCAAGCACCCTCCATCCATCCATTATCCGAACCGCTTGTCCTGCTGTCAGGGTCGTGGGGATGCTGGGGCCTATCCCAGCAGTCATTGGGCGGCAGGCGGGGAGACACCCTGGACAGGCCATCACAGGGCCCACACACAAACACACCTAGGGACAATCTAGTACGGCCGAGTCACCTGACCTACATGTCTTTGGACTGTGGGAGGAAACCGGAGCCCCCGGAGGAAACCCACCCAGACACGGGGAGAACATGCAAACTCCACACAGAGGACGACCCGGGACCACCCCCCCCCAAGGTTGGACTACCCCGGGGCTCGAACCCAGAACCTTCTTGCTGTGAGGTGACTGCGCTAACCACCGCGCCACCGTGCCGCCAGCATTGAGCACCCGTCTGGAGAAAGCGAACAAAGCTCCAAGACGACACATCGTGGCCTACCGGTAACCTGCGGCTGCACTTTTGGAGACACCGTGGCACCTCCAGAGTTGTAGATGACAGAGAAACCACAGAGCTGGAAAATCCTCCTGCTCCCCTGAAGTCAACGGTGTAGCAGCATTCTGCCTCCCCCAGGAGTTACGTCAACGATGAATGCGTTGTGGACAGGATGAGTAAAGTTAGTCAGCTATGCTACACACAGGTACCCTACGTCACCCAACAGCCAACGGGGTCAGAAATGCTGATTCTGGAGGTTTTCTGCAGGCGAGGAAATTCAAGCTGTTGTTAAAAAGTACCCTTCAGCCCCTTCTGCCACGTAGTGATTTTGTTTTTTCTCCCCAATTATACCTGGCCAGCTACCCGACTCTTCCGAGCCGTCCCGGCCTCTGCTCCGCCCTCTCTGCTGATCCGGGGAGGGCTGCAGACTACCACATGCCTCCTCCCATACATGTGGTGCTGTATCACGTGTGATATAACCACCATGTTTTTTAAACGCACCACACTGAGGCCATACGGTCAAATTTAAGTAATTTATTTAAAATGTAATAACAATCACTTATTTCACCAGTCAGTTAGGGACAAACATAAATACAAAAACAAATCCGGGTGGCGTGGCGGTCTATTCCGTTGCCTACCAACACAGGGATCACCGGTTCGAATTCCTGTGTTACCTCCGGCTTGGTCGGGCATCCCTACAGACGCAATTGGCCGTGTTTACGGGTGGGAAGCTGGATGTGGATATATGTGTCCTGGTCGCTGCTCTAGCGCCTCCTCTGGTTGGTCAGGGCGCCTGTTCGGGGGGGGGGGATAGCGTGATCCTCCCACGTGCTACGTCCCCCTGGTGAAACTCCTCACTGTCAGGTGAAAAGAAGCGGCTGGTGACTCCACATGTATGGGAGGAGGCATGTGGTAGTCTGCAGCCCTCCCCGGATCAGCACGAGGGGGTGGAGCAGAGACCGGGACGACTCAGACGAGTGGGGTGATTAGCCAAGTACAATTGGGGGGGGGGAAAAAGGGGAAACATCCAAAAACAAATAAATAAATATCCTAAATGAATAAACACCTTCCGTCCAGTTTCACCAGTCAGAGATAACATAGTACCAGCTCCCAGCAGGGCACATAAATAATTCTCTGTTCAATATTCAGTTCTTATCAACATGGAAATACGTGGTTGTTGTTTCGTCCATATATCATCAGCTCCCTGCCCGTTGACCTTGGCAAACGCAGGTTCTCTAAACAAACCAACGTTTAGCTTTTAATTATTTTGAAAAAAGAGCCTCACCAAACCCAGAGTTGCAGAACAACGTGCACTTATCTTTAGACCAAGAACCAAGGATTTGTTTATGCCAGATAAATATTTCTCTCGTCAACCTACGTTCTTCTGTATTGGCGGCACACTGGCACAGTGGTTAGCGCTGTCGCCTCACAGAAAGAAGGTCCTGGGTTCGAGCCCCGGGGTAGTCCAACCTTGGGGGTCGTCCCAGGTCGTCCTGTGTGTGGAGTTTGCATGTTCTCCCCATGTCAAAAATAGTATATCAAAATCTAAAAATTAAAAAAAAACATGGAGTAACTGATTCCTTAACTGAAATATACATATCTTCTGACAAGCCTCACATGATTCCCATCCCATGTCCCCCACTGGAGCTAAATTTGGTGCATATTCGTGCACAACCAGAAAATATCTTCTAACACTGTTTTGCACTGATGGACACAGAGAGATATGTCTAAGGCCCCCAGCTCTGGCAGGATAATCAAGCACAGGGCACATACAAGCTTGAAGCGGTTTAGCGTTTGCTTGGAAAGTCATGTGGCCTTGCAGCCTGTCCAGGGTGTCTCCCCGCCTGCCGCTCAATGGCTGCTGGGATAGGCTCCAGCATCCCCGCCCGCGACCCTGAGAGCAGGATAAGCGGTTTGATTAATGGAATGGATGGATGGATCCTTCAAATTTTGACTTTTACCAGTGATTCCTCTACCTGCTAATTTAGCAAGAACCTTCACACCTTGTGAAATTCACACGTCCATCGCCATAGAAACCAAGATATTTATGAGTGTGCATGATTCAGTTTATGAGATCCAACTTTAAACTGTTAAGTGCTGTGGGTAAATGAGTGTTTTCTAGAGTGAATTATTTCAGTTTTATTTTCTTTTAATAGTTTCCATTTTTTACACCACTCATTAGTAAAGGAGAGCATCTGCTGCAGTTTGTGTTGGGATGGAGATGGTAAAACTATGCTGTCTGCATACTCAGGAATACTTGTCATTTCCCTTACACACATTAGTCCACAATTTATGGATTTAATTTCTTTGGCCAAATAATTTATATAAATTGCAAACAATGTGGGGGACAAAGGGTCACCTTGTTTCACCCCTCGTGCTGTTGGAAGCAGTTTGTTTGATACTCGTTCTATCTTACACATGCTATGGGGTCGCTGTAGAGAGCTTTTAGAACCCTGTAGAATTTTCTACTCACCCCCCACTCGAGTCTATAAGCTAAAAGATCCCTACTGATCACAGCAAAAGCCTTGTGACAGTGGATAATGATCCTTTTGACTTGTTTTCCCTAATTCTATTTGTTGTAATTGTAGACAGTACAAAGATGTGATCAAGACATGACCATGACTTAAGAAACCCATTTTGCATTTGGGTGACATAGCGGTCTATTCCATTGCCTACCAACACGGGGATCGCCGGTTCAAATCCCTGTGTTAACTCCGGCTTGGTCGGGCGTCCCTACAGAAACAATTGGCTGTGTCTGCGGGTGGGGAGCTGGATATGTGTCCTGGTCACTGCACTAGCGCCTCCTCTGGTTGGTCGGGGCACCTATTTGGGGGGCAGGGCAACTGGGGAGGAATAGCATGATCCTCCCACACACTACGTCCCCCTGGTGAAACTCGTCAGGTGAAAAGAAGCGGCTGGTGACTCCCCATGTATGGGAGGAGGCATGTGGTAGTCCGCAGCCCTCCTCGGATCGGCAGAGGGGGTGGAGCAGAGACCGGGACGGCTCGGTGAGCGGGGTGATTGGCCAAGTACAACTGGGAAGAAAAAGGGGAAAATTTAACCCCCCTCCCCCCAGAAACCGAAAGCCATTTTGCTGTTCCACGAGGAGCCGTTCTTTCTCGGGGTACATCATGAGCAGCCTCATGAAGTATAGTGGAGAACAGCTTGTGAACTGTGCTCACCGGGCTGATCCCTCTGTAATTTAATGGCTGCCTCGGGTCCTCACTAAGAGATTTTGGTATTGTATTCATAATAGATTTAAGATGGTATTTTGCCAGATTCAAACCCTGTTTTAAATACTTGGCATAAGACAACAAATAATTTGGGTGATTTTAATATCTTATTTGGTATATTTTCAACTCCACTTGCTGCAGGAGTCACCCAGGAGTCAGCCTCCGGTGCAGACAGCACTGTGAAGTTGCAGTTGGTGATGAGGGACATTTGACATTTGTCTGTCTCTTTCTGTCTGTCTGTTTGTCTGTCTGTCTTTCTGTCTCTCTGTCTGTCTGTCTTTCTGTCTGTCTGTCTGTCTCTCTCTGTCTGTCTCGCTCTCTGTCTCTCTCTCTCTTTCTGTCTGTCTGTTTGTCTCTGTCTGTCTGTCTGTCTGTCTGTCTGTCTGTCTCTTTCTGTCTGTCTGTCTGTCTGTCTCTTTCTGTCTGTCTGTCTCTTTCTGTCTGTCTCTCTCTATCTGTCTCTTTCTGTCTGTCTCTTTCTGTCTGTCTGTCTGTCTGTCTGTCTGTCTGTCTGTCTGTGTCTGTCTGTCTCTGTCTGTCTGTCTCTCTCTGTCTGTCTCTGTCTTTCTCTGTCGCCTTCGCTCGCTCTGTTTGTCTGTCTGTCTCTCTCTGTCTGTGTCTGTCTCTCTCTGTCTGTGTCTGTCTCTTTCTGTCTGTGTCTGTCTGTCTGTCTGTCTGTGTCTGTCTGTCTGTCTGTCTGTCTGTCTGTCTGTGTCTGTCTGTCTCTCTCTCTCTGTCTGTCTCTGTCTCTCTGTCACGCTCTCTCTCTCTGTCTGTCTCTGTCTCTCTTGCTAATGTCTCTCTCCCTCCCTCCCGGGGTCTCTGGGTGTTTCCATACCTTTCTTCTTAAGATGCCTGTAGGTCGCCTAAACACTGAGGCGCAAACGGGCTCTGTCACGCGTCCTCAGTCTGGGTTGGTCCTGTAAACAGTGACGGAGGAATACTGAGAGGCAGTGTCGGAGAGAGCGAGGGAGGGAGGGAGAGAGAGAGAGAGAGGGATGCAGAGTCATGAGGAAGCAAACGACGAAGAGGAATTGATGCAGGAGAGGGGGGAGGATGCCGGTGGGCGGTAATGGAGGGAGGGAGAAAGACTTCCAGGAGGGAGATAGCGTTAGCTGTTGGTTTAATGGCTGCTGAAGGAGAGAGAGGGGGGGAGGGGGGGAGAGAACTGCATGCAAGGGACAGATTAAATAAGAATGATGAATTGCACAAAAAAGAGGGGCAGGAAATGTACCTTTTCACGGTCAAAGTGTGCGTCTGTGTCTAAAAGGGTGGCGCTCTGGAGTTCCCTACTTTACAAGTTGCCCTTGCTAGGTGTCATATTGGATGAGGGTAACTTTGGCTTTAAGCTAGTCTGTCCTGTGTGTGTGTGTGTGTGTGTCTCTCTCAGGGCTACTCTGAGGGTAACCGCATGGACCAACCCTATCAAGCAGCATCCCTTCTCCATGACAACTGCCATGATGGTGCACATGTGCTGTCACATGACCTCAACTCCTGCTCTGATTGGATGAGTGTGAGGCATCCATCACATCTTCAGGTGAGCTGGAGTGTGTGTGTCAGTCAGTCGTTTAGAAACCAGCTTTTCCCCCTTTTTTCTCCCCAATTGACCCCACTCTTCTGAGCCGTCCTGGTCTCTGCTCCGCCCCCTCTGCTGACCCGGGGAGGGCTGCAGACTACCACCTGCCTCCTCCCATACATGTGGAGTCACCAGCCGCTTCTTTTCACCTGACAGTGAGGAGTTTCACCAGGGGGACGTAGGGCATAGGAGGATCCCCTGTTTCTACTGTCAGATATGTTACTGTTTCTACTGTCAGATGTTATTGTTTCTACTGTCAGATGTGTTACTGTTTCTACTGTCAGATATGTTACTGTTCTACTGTCAGATGTGTTACTGTTTCTACTGTCAGATGTGTTATTGTTTCTACTGTCAGATATGTTACTGTTTCTACTGTCAGATATGTTACTGTTTCTACTGTCAGATGTGTTATTGTTTCTACTGTCAGATATGTTATTGTTTCTACTGTCAGATGTGTTACTGTTTCTACTGTCAGATGTGTTACTGTTTCTACTGTCAGATGTGTTATTGTTTCTACTGTCAGATGTGTTACTGTTTCTACTGTCAGATGTGTTACTGTTTCTACTGTCAGATATGTTACTGTTTCTATAATCAGATGTGTTACTGTTTCTACTGTCAGATATGTTACTGTTTCTACTGTCAGATATGTTACTGTTTCTACTGTCAGATATGTTACTGTTTCTACTGTCAGATATGTTACTGTTTCTACTGTCAGATATGTTACTGTTTCTACTGTCAGATATGTTACTGTTTCTACTGTCAGATGTGTTACTGTTTCTACTGTCAGATATGTTACTGTTTCTACTGTCAGATGTGTTACTGTTTCTACTGTCAGATGTGTTACTGTTTCTACTGTCAGATATGTTACTGTTTCTACTGTCAGATGTGTTACTGTTTCTACTGTCAGATATGTTATTGTTTCTACTGTCAGATGTGTTACTGTTTCTACTGTCAGATATGTTACTGTTTCTACTGTCAGATGTGTTACTGTTTCTACTGTCAGATATGTTACTGTTTCTACTGTCAGGTATGTTATTGTTTCTACTGTCAGATATGTTACTGTTTCTACTGTCAGATATGTTACTGTTTCTACTGTCAGATATTTTATTGTTTCTACTGTCAGATATGTTATTGTTTCTACTGTCAGATATGTTACTGTTTCTACTGTCAGATATGTTACTGTTTCTACTGTCAGATATGTTATTGTTTCTACTGTCAGATATGTTATTGTTTCTACTATCAGATATGTTATTGTTTCTACTGTCAGATATGTTATTGTTTCTACTGTCAGATATGTTACTGTTTCTACTGTCAGATATGTTATTGTTTCTACTGTCAGCTATGTTACTGTTTCTACTGTCTTATATGTTACTGTTTCTACTGTCAGATATTTTACTGTTTCTACTGTCAGATATGTTACTGTTTCTACTGTCATATATGTTATTGTTTCTACTGGCAGATATTTTATTGTTTCTACTGTCGGATATGTTATTGTTTCTACAATCAGATGTGTTACTGTTTCTACTGTCAGATGTGTTACTGTTTCTACTGTCAGATATGTTACTGTTTCTACTGTCATATATGTTATTGTTTCTACTGTCGGATATGTTATTGTTTCTACTGTCGGATGTGTTACTGTTTCTACTGTCAGCTATGTTATTGTTTCTACTGTCAGATATGTTACTGTTTCTACAATCAGATATGTTACTGTTTCTACTGTCAGATATGTTACTGTTTCTACTGTCATATATGTTATTGTTTCTACTGTCGGATATGTTATTGTTTCTACTATCAGATATGTTACTGTTTCTACTATCAGATATGTTACTGTTTCTACTGTCAGATGTGTTATTGTTTCTACTATCAGATATGTTACTGTTTCTACTGTCAGATATGTTACTGTTTCTACTGTCAGATATGTTATTGTTTCTACTGTCAGATGTGTTATTGTTTCTACTGTCAGGTATGTTATTGTTTCTACTGTCAGATGTGTTATTGTTTCTACTATCAGATGTGTTACTGTTTCTACTGTCAGATGTGTTACTGTTTCTACTGTCAGATATGTTACTGTTTCTACTGTCAGATATTTTATTGTTTCTACTATCAGATATGTTACTGTTTCTACTATCAGATATGTTACTGTTTCTACTGTCAGATATGTTACTGTTTCTACTGTCAGATATGTTACTGTTTCTACTGTCAGATATGTTACTGTTTCTACTATCAGATATGTTATTGTTTCTACTGTCAGATATGTTATTGTTTCTACTGTCAGATATGTTACTGTTTCTACTGTCAGATATGTTATTGTTTCTACTGTCAGATATGTTACTGTTTCTACTGTCAGATATGTTATTGTTTCTACTGTCAGATATGTTACTGTTTCTACTGTCAGATATGTTACTGTTTCTACTGTCAGATATGTTATTGTTTCTACTGTCAGATATGTTACTGTTTCTACTATCAGATATGTTATTGTTTCTACTGTCAGATATGTTATTGTTTCTACTGTCATATGTTATTGTTTCTACTGTCGGATATGTTATTGTTTCTACTGTCGGATGTGTTACTGTTTCTACTGTCAGATGTGTTATTGTTTCTACTGTCAGATGTGTCATCGGTATGAATGTCTCATAATGTCTTGATCGAGAGTCTTAGACACGAAAAGTCAAATCTGATGACTGGTTTCGATCGGACTTTAACATTTCTCTGTATTATTCTGTCCATTTTCCAGTGCAAAGAAGAGAATCCCCGGTTTCACGAGGCCGAGGGTCCCGTCCACAGAGAAACACGGTGAGAGACCCCGAGCGTCCATGCAGAGGAACAATAATCTGCAAAAAGTTTTTCAATCCCACCGAGAAAAATCCAAATGTAGACTCATTTGACACCGAAGCAGCGATCTGGGAAGAGGGCACGGTCGGTGTGAATGGGTCGACACAGGTCCTCCGGTCTGGTAAGGTCTGACGCGGGTCCAACAAGACTCAGGGGGGATACGGGTTTATCCCACGCAGGTTGAACCAGTGCTAGGTAACACTGTCATACACAGGTTCTGTGTGTGGAAGTAGGCTGTTGCACGCTGGCGGGGTTGGTGGTTCAGTTCCCTGTTTAACTTGCTGTGAGGCGCTGACCCTGTGGCGCCGTCCAGACACGCCGCCAGCTGACGTCCAGAGGTGGAAAGTAGTGAATTACACGTACGCGTCTTACGGTCCTTGGGTAAAATCATCCCTCTACTTTTCAAAGAGGAATAAAATCAAAGCAGCTTTTACTTGGAGTTGACTTATAATAAAATGTCACTTTGGGATTTTACTGGAAGGAGCGGAAAAAAGTGAAGACAATCCACCAAGACTGCAAACCGATTAAAACAATAAAAATTAACAAAAAGCACCAGTGATAAAATGTAGAAGGCTGTTTCCAGAGTGACCCAAAGCAAAGCGGGCAGATGTGAAACTGTTGAGTTTTATGTAAAGATACTGGAGGCAGTGCAGAAACGGAGATTCAAGGACATAAAACACCCTCATTTTAAAATGTTTTAGCAAGTTTTGGCCCATTTTACAGGATTTCTTTTTTTCCTACAAGAGGCTAAATAGGTGCAGCACAGTGGTTAGCGCGGTCGCCTCACAGCAAGAAGGTCCTGGGTTCGAGCCCCGGGGTAGTCCAACCTTGGGGGTCATCCCGGGTCGTCCTCTGTGTGGAGTTTGCATGTTCTCCCCGTGTCTGCGTGGGTTTCCTCCGGGGGCTCCGGTTTCCTCCCACAGTCCAAAGACATGTAGGTCAGGTGAATCGGCCGTACTACATTGTCCCTAGATGTGAATGTGTGTGTGGTGGCCCTGTGATGGACTGGCGGCCTGTCCAGGGTGTCTCCCCGCCTGCCGCCTAATGACTGCTGGGATAGGCTCTAGCATCCCACTATCCTGAGAGCAGGATAAGCGGTTTGGATAATGGATGGATCATCATCATCATCAGTTCCGTATGACCTATGGAGGTCGTAGGAGCACAGCTGATACCTCAACAGGTTGAGTCATCATTGTGTGTCAGTCGGGGGAGTACCTGGTGGTCCCTATCTCCTCTCCAGGTATGGATGGCCGTTTGTTCACAGAGGAACTCATCCGCCCTATGACAGGTTTTGTTTTTAGTCCTGCTGGGTGTCCACACACCCTCCTCACAACAACCAGGGGTTGAAGTGGGGGTGCCGGTTTAGTCGCCGACGACCCGGCGGTTGCAGTTTAACGTCGTACCCAGGACCGGCGGATGGATGGAGAATTGGGTTAAAAAAGGTCCATGTGTTGGGGATAATGGGTGTTTCTGGAGATTTACAGTGTCCGAATAAATGTGGTTTGCTCATCCAGTACGTTTGTCCAGGTTGGAATGATATGGGTTGTCAACCAAAGAATATTTCATATTTTTAGTTTTAAAACGAACGTAACTCTAAAAGTAATTGCTCAAATGGTTTTTCACTAAGAAACTAATTTGCTCTTAGTTGTGTGGTTTATTTATTTATTTATTTTAATCAGTACTTTTACTGAAAGTATCACTAAAGTAGCAGTTCTTTCCCTTAAATAGGAGTTTTCAGTTCTCGTTCCACCTCTTGCCAACATCTCCTCTGTCTCCTCCCACAGTTTGACGTCCGGCCGTAGGGGCCTGCACTCCCGGCTCCCCTCAGCCTTCCTCTACTTCCTCCTGGCTGCGGCTCTGACTCTACTGGCCTGCTCGGTCTGGGGCCCCCTGCAGCCACCATGCCATCGAAGCAACACACTCCTGCCTAGCTTCCATCTGGTGCTCAGATACGTTAATGGACCCCCACCCACCTGAAGGACACGCCGGCGAAAGATGCGAATGGAGCCAAAAACGCTGTTGATTATCAAAGATGGACTTGGAGGTTCAAAGACTCGAGGAGGGAAAGAAAAACTCAACAAATCAAAATGTCTTTATTCGGCATATGAAACCGAACGACTCACTTACAAAGAAAGTTCACCTTGCCACGTATCCTTCATCGTTTCTTTTGTCAGGCGTTTTCAGAGAAACCAGCGTGTTTGTGGCAGCCGGTTCAGTCATGACTTAGTTGTGGTTGAACTGTCAGTTCAGTCCATGTATCCATGTCTTCCAAACCTGGAAGCCCTAACAAAACCTCAGATTGTACAAGATGAAGCCAGTCATTTAAGCACTGACCGACCAAAACTGACCTGGGTTTAGGTTTTAAACATCCGAATAATTTCCATGACGTTGTTGCACAAGAAGTTCAAAGTTACCGTTCTCCTTATCTGAGGAACATTCCTCTTATCTGAGGAACATTCTTCTTATCTGAGGAACATTCTTCTTATCTGAGGAACATTCCTCTTACCTGAGGAACATTCTTCTCATCTGAGGAACATTCTTCTTACCCGAGGAACATTCTTCTTACCCGAGGAACATTATTCTTACCCGAGGAACATTCCTCTTACCTGAGGAACATTCTTCTTACCTGAGGAACATTCTTCTTACCTGAGGAACATTTTTCTTACCTGAGGAACATTCTCCTTATCTGAGGAACATTCTTCTTACCTGAGGAACATTCTTCTTACCTGAGGAACATTATTCTTATCTGAGGAACATTCTCCTTATCTGAGGAACATTCTTCTTACCTGAGGAACATTCTTCTTACCTGAGGAACATTCTTCTTATCTGAGGAACATTCTTCTTACCTGAGGAACATTCTCCTTATCTGAGGAACATTCTTCTTACCTGAGGAACATTCTTCTTACCTGAGGAACATTCTTCTTACCTGAGGAACATTCTTCTTATCTGAGGAACATTCTTCTTATCTGAGGAACATTCTTCTTACCTGAGGAACATTCTTCTTACCTGAGGAACATTCATGTAAGCTTTATTATTTCATCGTATTAAACAATTTTGGGACCAGAGGACCCCTCTTAAAGCAACCATAATATCTCCAGTGTCTACAAAATTACCCCCATTTCAATGTTAATGGATGACTGAATGTGTCTACATCTAAACAGAACCATTTCATGGAAGGACTTCCAGAAAATGTATCCCTAACCTTGTAAACTAATCCCGAGTTTTGTCACCGTCAAAACAAGACACATCAGTTGTTTAGTGGCTGGTCATGGACCAGAGAACCAAAAACCGAAGGTTGAGTTTTATATGAGGAGAGGAGGTTCATGCACACACAAACAATGACAACACAGCTGGAAAAACCATGTCTGCGGGTTTCCAGTCCAACCCAAAGCTACAATACATCATATGGTCTTACTGTGTAGTCCTCCCCCATCTGGTTGAAGGTGTACTAACTACCGAATCATTCTGGTGTATAGTTGGGTTTATATGGAAACCGGCAAACAGATGGCACTCCAAGACACGTGGTTGAATTTATTGTGTATTTAGTGTTTTACGTTTAACTCACGACAACAAGCCGAAATGCCACCTCAACATGCCATAGCATGTGTGTGTGTGAACTTTACCTTGGGTTGATTCTCTTTCATACTAAAAAATTACAATTCACACCAAAGTATTTTTCTTGACACGTCCGCCGTCCAAATTTTCCATTAATTAGAAATCCTCTTGTAGACAATCAGCAGTGCAGCTCAGTGACTTGAGTCTGACTCTCATGTCCAGCTTTGTCCCCGACATCTCAGCCATATGTCCGGACAGCGCCCCTGCAGATCTGCGTGAATCCCATCCATCATAGAGGAGGGGGGTGGTGGTTCCCCTTTAAATAAGCCCCCTTGTCACCCGGCAGAACTATTAATCCCATCAAAACATGTCTGGCCTTGGAGGGTCAGTCACTGGACAAATCGCTGCAGGGGGCCCGAGGGGACTCAGAGGAACAGCCCCCTTATGTGTGGCTCAGGGCCTGAAAAGAGCCACAGAGCTTTGTCAGTCGGAGCCCTGGGTTAACATCACCACGTCCTTAAGAGGATTTATTATTTTCAACACACAAAGTGAGCTAAGTTTAAGTCCACGCCTGGCCCCACTGGTGGGAGACTAAAGTCAGGTCGTTGGCTGGGTTTAAGGCACAAGTCTAAGAACCTCAGATGTCATGAAAATGTATATTATTAGCTTAGTGGCATTTATAATGACTTTGACACACTGTACCTTTTGAGATTAGGAGGTGATGGCATTTCATAGCTGCCTTAATTGAACAATGGCGATGCAACATTACCTTAACATTAGCTTGCTGATGCTACATTACCTTAACATTAGCTTGCTGATGCAACATTACCTTAGTGTTAGCTTGCTGATGCTACATTACCTTAACATTAGCTTGCTGATGCAACATTACCTTAGTGTTAGCTTGCCGATGCTACATTACCTTAACATTAGCTTGCTGATGCTACATTACCATAGCATTAGCTGGTAAAGTGTCTGTACCAAGGCTCAAAAGCAGCAGGGGGGACCTCTAACTGCCATTCAGACTTAAAACGCTTTTACAAATGTTTTCAAAAACTTGACAATGTTCCCCAGTCTGTAAAGAGGGCCCTTGTTGTTTTGTGGTTTGAATACAGAAGATTTGTTGCTTCCTTCCTGTGGATGGAATGTGTAGCATGGCTTGCAAACTAGCATACCGCCATAAATCCCTATAGGATCGTTGGTGCTTGGCGGCAATGGATCTCTTTGCCATGAGTTTCAGCGTATTTAAATGAAATTTGTAATCTGATGAATATGAACACTGAACAGCCTTGTTAATTACGATAGCACTTGTATTGGTATCAACATCTGCATGTTTTGGTAACTTATTAATCTTGTAATATTGTATGTTTTCTGAACAAAACAAGAAAAAAAAAACTTGTATAGTTTTTAATTATCCTTACACGGGAGTTGAATGAATGATGTGTGATTGTATTTTCTAATATCTCAAATTAATTGACTGACTTTACCTTTAGGACAGGGAAGGCAGGCCGCAAAAAGTCGACGTTTATTGAGTCGAGCTTTGGAGAGTTACTCCGAAAGATTTGCTGAGCTCTCTCTCTGGGAAGTTCCTTTGCAGACATTTAAAGAAGATGCTGCAAATGGTTTTTATATCAACACGTTTCATGTCGACACCACCAGGTGGGCTTCTTCGGTCTCTTACCTGTAAGAATGGACTTTGTGTCAGTGTAAATGAGCACTGTTCCCAATGTGGTCCTTAACCCTTGGCCTATGGGTGTTTTTGTTGACGGCCATCTGATCAGTGTGCTTTGTATTAAACTCCGGTTGAGAGAGAGGAGCAGATGAAGGAGGTGAAAGGAAAGTAGAACTGGACATATCTGAACATCTTAGGTATGACTCGTGAGGAGTTTCCGTGGTTGTGCGACAGTGTGGACAAAAATGGCTGACTGACTGGGCGGTCTCTGTCAACTGTTCAAAGGGAAGACGTTTTCACAAATCCCCCTTCCCTTTCTGATGTGTGATTTGTGAACGACCCTTCTTTCACACCCTCGTAGCAAAAAAGTTCAAGAGGTTAACTGAAGGAATTGAAAACCTAGCTAGCTGGCGATTAGCCGTCCAGAAGATGTCCACACAGACAGAGTTTGGTTTCAAAACATCGTGCATGCATATTTTTTCCCCTCTTGGGGTGGCTGATCAGTAAACACGGTTCAACTGTCACTGTTTTGCCACCATTTGATTATTAAAAACCCACTCACTCCTCCATTTGATATTTGAGGCGTTTGATTTTGGGGTTTTCACTTTTTTCAAATAACCGTCTTATTTTTAAATGGAATTCTTCAAATATTTGTTTAAATATACTTCATGTAACTTCCCAAAGGGAATAATTTGCTGTGTTTCCCGGATGTATCGGATGTACTTTCTTTTTGTAGACGGATGTATTCGTGTTACTAGAGTTTAGGCTTTGTGATCTCCTGGTATTTATAAACACAATGTTAACTTTCCAGGAATTCAAAGAAAACCCCTCAGTTTTGGTTTGACAGCCAAACCACGAGTCCTGAATGGGTGGCATGGGCCTCGGTCTTACCTCGCCCTACTTGTGAACGATCGTTCTCAATTTTAACGAAAAAAGGAGTCATTACATTGACTCCAGAAACCAAATGATGAATTATAGCACGTCCTTTAAAGACTTTCACCTGATTCATGCTTGAAGAAGCCTTGAGGCCGACAATCACTTTTCATACAGAAAGTGATTTGTCACAAATGCTTAAAGCGTAGCTTGACAAACCAGTAGTTTCCAAAGAGATTCATGTTTACATTCTGTTAAGTTCTCTACTCACAGCCATCTTTGGAGGTCATGACCCCCAGGTGGGAAAAGGGTGCAATAGACCAGCCGTTCTCAATCAGGTCCTCGGGTACCAAGTGCTGCTGGTTTTCTCTTCAACCAGCTGGTTCATTACATTTACCTGGTGTCCGGGTGCAACACCTGTGGAGTCTGAATAGCGAGAGGGTAGGAACAAACGACCCATGTGGTCGTATGGGTTGGAGGACTTCTTGTTGACTTGACTTATTCTACCTATGGGAATAGAAAACCAGCAGCACTGGTGGTACCTGAGGACCTGATGGAGAACCGCTGTGAGAAACGATGTCATGAGCACGTACTTCGTGCAAGAAAAGAGAAAACCCCGCCGAGGCTGAAAGGTTCACGTTCTGGACTTGAGCAGATTCATCATCGTCTCGGTGAATCGACGGCTGAATAACACTCGGGGTCACTTGGGTCGATCCACTTCCTCAACCCGAGTGACTCGGCCAGTGAGTCACGGGCAGGCCGGCGTGCGAGTGGGAGTGCAGGTTTCCATGCTGCTGCTTACGGAGGCTTTGTGACGTGGATCTCGTGCCCTGCACACGTGGCTGAGGGGCGTTCAGGGCTAACGGCCCTCTAGTCAGGAGGATCAGTGACAATGTTAATGCACTTAGCATAGATTAGCAGCCATTCTGAACGCTGTCAGGGAGGAGCATGTGTGTGTGTGTGTGTGTGTGGGGGGGGAGGTGTGTATTTTTTTGCATGCAGCTGTCACATCTCATTTGTGCATCTTCTGCCATCATGTCTGTGTGTGCTCTTTGTTCCTACAGCATGTGCGGTTGTGTTGGCATGTGGACACATACATTGTGCAGATCGTACACTGTGTGTGTGTGTGTGTGTTGGCCATAACACGGTTCAGGAGAGTTGTGCGTCTGTTGTGATGGCCTGCAGCAGGCCCACAGCTGGTCTCTGCTGAGGTCTTCTTCCTCCGTCTCTTCAGCAGCCACCACCGTCAGCCTCGTTCTCTTTAAGGTTTGCCGGAAAGGTTGCGGCTGGCCCAGTGAGCTGCAGGTGTCATCAGGGCATCGTTTAGAATCTACTAAATAATGATGATAGAAATGAAGACTGAGTTCACACTGCAGCGATCCCTCCTGGCGGGGGTGGGGGGTTCTGTGCTTCTGACCCACTGTGTTGGAGATCCATGTGTGATGTGGAAATGTGCTGAATTCTTTCAGAGGGTGCGAACCTGATTTCAAACCGTTGGTATGTGGACGTTAACGGGAATGCGGCCTTGGTTTAACAAAGCGCTCCTGTTACCAGTGAATGTGGTGCTCGTTTTGAGTTGTCGATGTAAACACTTACCGGTGCTGTGTGTCGCTTCTATGCCGATGGAGAATGTCCATGTTAAGTCTATGCATTGTCAAATAAAGAGGCTTTATGGATGGATGAGCGGTACAAGGGGCCTGGTGTCGCGTGTGGAATGCGTGCGCGTGCGCGTGCGTGGGCTGGCGTGTGGAACGGGGCACGAAGCGAGCGTTCCGCGGCGTCCGGAGGCAGCGCGACCGAGTCGCCGAGAATGCCAATAATTTGGCGCTCGCGGAGGAATCCGAGGACGGACTTTTGACCCCGTGGTCGAGAGAGAGAGATGTTCTAGTGTGATGTGGCAGAAAGACAGCAGAAGTATTCTTCCTCTGTCACGCCAGCCAAAACGGCAAGCCGAGTACAGCTGGGAAACCCCTGCTGAAAACCCCCATCAGAACCACGTGAAGAATCCTGACGGTTCCCAGCTGACCGACCCACCAGGTTTTCAACTCGGTTTTATTTGTGTAGCCCAGTATCACAAATCAAAAATGCGCCTCGGGGGGCTTTACAGCAACACAACATCCTGTCCTTAGACCCTCGCATCGGATAAGAAACAACTCCATAAAAAAAACCCTAGAACGACCAAGGCCGTTATTTCGACGGTTTTTGGATTTTCACATTTGAATACTTTTGTGGAAAAAAAAGATGCAGACCTGCCGCCGCGTGAATGCTCCTCGTTAAAATTAGTTCTAGATCAATTGTACAAAAAAGTTATGAGCTACCTAAAACGACCATGAGCGGTCAAAATGGCGGCTCGTAATTTACGCATCGTCGTGCGCGTCGTGTCACTATCACGTGTTTTGGTCGCGTCATTTCCTTCGTGAACTTCACTGCTGTGTCCTAGAAACACACTAGCGCCCTCCAGTGGAGAGAAATAGTCTAAACTCGATTTGTGATTATGTCCAACATGTCTGGCTACAGACGCGCCATGACTACCACCGAAGCGTTGCAGTATTTACAGGCGTTGGACAGCCGCCAATTTAAATTGTAGTTGTTAAAATGTTAATTTTGGTGTCATTTAGTTTCCTAACAGACACACTAACATACGTAATGCATTAATATCTCAGCTGCGTATTTATCTTGACACAATACAGCGTTTAAACCGTGGCGGTCAAAATGACCGCCCATGGTCATTCCAGTAGTTTTCAAGTTGAGGTCGTTGTTTGGGACTGTTTCAATATTTATTTTCAGTTGTTTACCTGTTACGTGTTATAGGCCTTGTTATGTTTGTTAGATTAGCAATATGTGTTTTCCGTTTTGTTTTTCAGGTAATATTTTCACTTTTTCAATTTTGCTATTCAACTTCCACCGTGTCTCTCTGAAGTTTAAATGGTTTAAAAATAGTATTATAGTTGTTAAAAGATTGATTTTGGTGTCAGTCGTTTTCTAACAGACACACTAACATATGTAGTGCATTAATATCTCAGCTGGGTATTTATCTTGACACAATATAGAGTTTAAAAACCGGCCGTCATTTTGACCGCCCATGGTCGTTTTATGTCAGAGCGAAATCCAGGTCGTTCAGGGAGGAAAAATAGGGTGAAACCTCAGAGAGAGCAACAGAGGAGGGGTCTCTCTCCCAAGACGGACAACGCGCACCTAAAGGGGATAACACGATTATGATAGACTTATGCAACATAGGAAGAATATGATGAGGAGGATGCCAAGCAGGGTCCAGATGGCACCCGAACAGTCCAGGACTCGAGCCACGCGACCACCATCACCATGGAGACCTGACAGGAGGACAGACTACACGTGCACACAGGGGAGACTCACATCACTGCATTCACACACACAAGAAGAGGAGAAGACATTCAGAGAGAGAGAGAGAAGACATGAGAGAGAAGAGAACAGTTTGCAATAGTCAATCTATACTCTAGAATTTGTAATCTAGAATCTAGAATCTATGATCTAGAATATGTACCCTATAATATAATATATACTCTGGAATATGTAATCTAGAATCTATAATCTATACTCTATGCTCTATAATCTGTACTCTAGAATCTATACTCTAGAATATGTAATCTAGAATCTATAATATATACTCTGGAACATGTACTCTAGAATCTATACTCTATACTCTAGAATCTGTACTCTAGAATCTATAGTCTATACTCTAGAATATGTACTCTAGAATCTATACTCTATAATCTCCTCGGCAGAACTGTGCTCAAACAGAACAGGCATTAGTGTGTTTTTGGACACTGGTCTAATAGATGTAATGGCTCCCATCCGAAGCTATTTAGAATCAGAATCAGAAACACTTTATTTGTCGTTTCACCTCAGCCCACAGCAGTGCAACACAAAGACAAAACAAAACAAAAAAACCACAAGAACACATAACACATATATCTTAACTTTTATATATATATATATATATATATATATATATATATATATATATATATATATATATATATATATATATATATATATATATATATATATATATATATATATATACACACACACACACACACACACACCACTGTCCAGGAGAACGAACACCAGCCAGGATGACTTTCGGAACTGCCGGTCTGCATGGGCTAGCAGTTAGCTTAGCCTGCCCCACTTCCGCGTCCCGTCAGACCGCCCTCGGTGTTATCTTTTCGGGCACAGCTCCAGGCAGGGCCGTGGTCCCTGGGCCCACAGGACGAAGCAGCCCAAGCTCTCCCAGCCGACCCAGCGATATTACCCGGATAACATCCAGTATGAACCTGATCCTGATGGTTTTCAGTAAAGCACAACATGCTCTGATGGGTTCCATTAGATATACTAATACAGACCCTTACATAGCATCAAAAACCATTACAGTCCCCAAAGAACCATCAAAATCATCAGAAAACCCTGTAATAGTTGTTGATGACGATATAATACAAGAAGAGAGCGATGAGGAAAGGGTGCGGAAAAAGAGAGGGAAGGAGTTGAAGAGAACAGGATGAGAGTTCTGGAAAGAGAAAGAGAGACATCTGTATAAACAGCCAAGTGAGGCTCTGGTGACGCCAGAAATTGGCAGAGCTAAGTTAATTAGCATATCCTTGTGGAACCCAAACTTGGCAACCAAAGACAATGAAACACAAATTAAACGAAACACAGTTACACCAAGCACTACTGCGTCACTGGCTGCAAAACATGCCACACAGCTTTTGTGTAGTAATTTATAATCTGTTGGAGCGCAACTGTATAAAATTGGATTCTTGGCTTCCCCCATCTTGGACTCGGCCTAGTGACTGTCCTGTCACAGGTCGATGCAGTCCAAGGAGATTTTCTGGCACCAATTCGCCGAACAGAACTCCCCAAAGTTAAAATCTCCGTCAAGGCGTCACACGAATTTACTTCGCTAATCCGCTCATCACGGCAGTTCCATCTGAATTAATTGACTTTGATGTGAAATGACATTGTGATCTGTAGCGAGAGTAGGGTGCAGGTGGAGGAGAGCCTGGAGAGGTGGAGGTATGCACTGGAGAGAAGAGGAATGAAAGTCCGTAGGAGCAAGACGGAATACCTATGCACGAATGAGAGGGAGGACAGTGGAATGGTGAGGATGCAAGGAGTGGAGGTGATGGAGGCGTATGAGTTTAAATACTTGGGGTCAACTGTCCAAAGTAACGGGGAGTGCAGAAGAGAGGTGGAGAAAAGAGTGCAGGCAGGGTGGAGTGGGTGGAGAAGAGTGTCAGGAGTGATGTGTGACAGAAGGGTACCAGCAAGAGTTAAAGGGAAGGTTTACAAGATGGTTGTGAGACCAGCTATGTTGTATGGTTTGGAGACAGTGGTACTGATGAGAAGACAGGAGGTGGAGCTGGAGGTGGCAGAGATGAAGATGATAAGATTTTCACTGGGAGTGATGAAGAAGGACAGGATTAGGAACGAGTATATTAGAGGGACAGCTCAGGTTGGACGGTTTGGAGACAAAGCAAGAGAGACAAGATGGAGATGGTTTGGACATGTGTGGAGGAGAGATGCTGGGTATACTGGGAGAAGGATGCTGAATATGGAGCTGCCAGGGAAGAGGAGAAGAGGAAGGCCAAAGAGGAGGTTTATGGAGGTGGTGAGGGAGGACATGCAGGTGGCTGGTGTAACAGAGGAAGATGCAGAGGACAGGAAGAGATGGAAACGGATGATCCGCTGTGGCGCCCCCTAATGGGAGCAGCTGAAAGTAATAGTAGTAGTAGTAGTAGTAGTAGTAGTCGTAGTAGTAAGTAGTAGTAGTAGTAGTAGTAGCAGTAATAGTAGGAAGTAGTAGTAGTAAGTAGTAGTAGTAGTAGTAGCAATAGTAGTAGTAGTAGTAAGTTCCTACTTGAACACTCGGGGCAAATCCATCTATAGCCCCCCCCCCATTATTTTATCATCTACCTTTTCTTTCATTCTTTATTGAAACATTTTCACATGCAAAGGTACGAACATAGACATAGACAACAGAAAACAAAAATAAAAAGGAGATTTTACAGTGCCAGAGTTTGTGTTATATGCAGCATATTAAATTCGCTTAGTAATTTAAAAGGCTTAATATATATATATATATTTTGCTTTTAACATTCAATAAAATGGCGCTCTATTGTTTAAATTCATTAATACAGTGCAGGAAAGTTGGCGTGGTTCCTGGCCACTTCTTCTTCTTATGAATATGGAATTTTCCAAAAAATAATTAGTTGTATGATAAACAGCACGTTATTTCCAATCTTATCGTTATTAAACTGTAGCATTACATCAAACATATCTATTTCTAGATTCCTCTTAAGTCTCTTTTTTTAGGAAGTTGGCTACATCAGTCCAGTGTAGACATTTGGTTAAAATGCATTTCGGATATAAATAGTTTTAAAAATGATGTTCATAATGTTTAAATATGTTAAAAATATATATGGAAGGATAAACTAGAGACGTCATAATCTTTAGAGTTGAAAGGTTAGCGGTTATGCAAATGAGCATAGTTTGCTTAATATGTACAGGAGCCAGCACGTGTAGTCAGTCTAACAGCCTAGCTTGATTAGCCGCATTATGGCAAGCCATGCTTTCCTCTGTTTTGCTTGGCATGTTCTGAAATGATAGCCAATCCAAATTCCATTCTCGGGTAGGGGGGCGGGGCTTGGTTTTAAACTGAAAAAGCAAATGGTCACCGCCAGGTGCGAGTAACCGTTAACATTAGCATAATAGCTGTTGGCTTTGCATTGTGTTGGTAATCGCGATTAGCCGCTAGCATTAGCACAATAGCTGTTGGCTTTGCATTGTGTTGGTAATCGCGAGTAGCCGCTAGCATTAGCACAATAGCTGTTGGCTTTGCATTGTGTTGGTAATCGCGAGTAGCCGCTAGCATTAGCATAATCCAGTTTGGACTATATGAAGGACTGAATCCAGTTTGGACTGTATGATGGACTGAATCCAGTTTGGACTGTATGATGGACTGAATCCAGTTTGGACTACATGATGGACTGAATTCAGTTTGGACTATATGAAGAACTGAATCCAGTTTGGACTATATGATGGACTGAATCCAGTTTGGACTATATGATGGCCTGAATTCAGTTTGGACTATATGATGGCCTGAATTCAGTTTGGACTATATGAAGGACTGAATTCAGTTTGGACTATATGATGGACTGAATCCAGTTTGGACTATATGAAGGACTGAATCCAGTTTGGACTATATGAAGGACTGAATCCAGTTTGGACTGTATGATGGACTGAATCCAGTTTGGACTGTATGATGGACTGAATCCAGTTTGGACTATATGAAGGACTGAATCCAGTTTGGACTATATGAAGGACTGAATCCAGTTTGGACTATATGAAGGACTGAATCCAGTTTGGACTATATGAAGGACTGAATCCAGTTTGGACTATATGAAGGACTGAATCCAGTTTGGACTATATGAAGGACTGAATCCAGTTTGGACTATATGAAGGACTGAATCCAGTTTGGACTATATGAAGGATTGAATCCAGTTTGGACTATATGATGGACTGAATCCAGTTTGGACTATATGAAGGACTGAATCCAGTTTGGACTATATGAAGGACTGAATCCAGTTTGGACTATATGAAGGACTTCTGCTGAAATGTGAAGATGAAGTGGAAATATGTAATTTATCAGACTGTAATGAAGTCAGTTGAAAGTAAACACAAAGTGTCATTGTAGTGTCGTCTCTGGCCAGAGACTTGTGTGCTCCTCATGTTGTGTTATGTGAGGTTGTCAGGTTGTGGCCTCCTACATGAGTGGGTTTGTGTGTGCAGCACATGTGGGCATGTTAACAGTGTGTGCTGACGAATGTAATGTTTACTGTGTGTTTGTATGTTCAAGTTTACATAACGTGTGTGTATACATTTTGTGTGTGTGTGTTTGTGTTTGTTTGCATGTAAGAAAAATTTAACTGTGTGTTGTAAATGTGCCACGGAGTGTAAAATACATTTTGTGTGTGTGTGTGTGTCTGTGTGTACGTGAGTGTAGGCATGCATGTGTGTCTGTGCATGTGGGCGAGAGAGAGAGTGTGCACACATTGTGCGTTCGTGGGTGTATTGTGTATTTTAGAATGTGTGTATGTGTGTGTGTGTGTGTGTGTGTTGACAGTGCAGAAACAGAAGACCCCAGTGCGGCATCGCTCCAGGCTGGTCACACACTGATCTCCAGAGCTAATGAGGCATCATGCAAACCACAATCTCTTCCTGCATATCCACAGTAGTGCCACTGCTTTACTGCATATCCACAGTAATACCACTGCTTTACTGCATATCCACAGTAGTGCCACTGCTTTACTGCATAGCCACAGTAATACCACTGCTTTACTGCATATCCACAGTAATACCACTGCTTTACTGCATATCCACAGTAGTACCACTGCTTTACTGCATATCCACAGTAATACCACTGCTTTACTGCATATCCACAGTAATACCACTGCTTTACTGCATATCCACAGTAGTACCACTGCTTTACTGCATATCCAGAGCAGTACCACTGCTTTACTGCATATCCACAGTAATACCACTGCTTTACTGCATATCCACAGTAGTACCACTGCTTTACTGCATAGCCAGAGTAATACCACTGCTTTACTGCATAGCCAGAGTAATACCACTGCTTTACTGCATATCCACAGTAGTACCACTGCTTTACTGCATATCCACAGTAGTACCACTGCTTTACTGCATATCCAGAGCAGTACCACTGCTTTACTGCATATCCACAGTAATACCACTGCTTTACTGCATATCCACAGTAGTACCACTGCTTTACTGCATAGCCAGAGTAATACCACTGCTTTACTGCATAGCCAGAGTAATACCACTGCTTTACTGCATATCCACAGTAGTACCACTGCTTTACTGCATATCCACAGTAGTACCACTGCTTTACTGCATATCCACAGTAGTACCACTGCTTTACTGCATATCCAGAGTAGTACCACTGCTTTACTGCATATCCAGAGTAGTACCACTGCTTTACTGCATATCCACAGTAGTACCACTGCTTTACTGCATATCCAGAGTAGTACCACTGCTTTACTGCAGAGCCATTAACCAGTGGGAAAGTGCTGTAGGGAGAATACAGTACCGTCCTGGTACCGGTCTGCCAGCCTTCATCCCGTCCTCGTGTTGGAGAGGGTGACTCCTTGTCTTTATCTTCATGGATCAGGGAGGTTTTCATACAGCACTCAAACAGCATACCGACTGTTGTTTTTCTTCCTCTTCCTCATCTGGCTGCTATGATGAAGATGAAAATGCACCCTGTCATGTTTTCCTGGGGGGTCCTACCAGACAACAGCCGTCCACACCACACACCGCTACAGTCTGCAGGACGTGATGTGACATGCTGCATGCTTGAAGCTTAGTTAACCGTGTAGAAACACAGTCCGGTTGGGTTTCTGTGGGGTGCAGCAAGTTAGCTAGTAATGCTACATCTTACAGTCTGTTGGACGGTGGACATAGCGTGTCTGTGTCCCCTCAACCCTATTTCATTGATCTTACCTAAACTTAACCTAACCTAGCTTACCCTGACTTAACCTCAACCTCTATCTGACCCTAACCTTAACGCAGCGCTTACCTTAACCTGACCTTAACTGATAGCTAACCTATTAGCTAACCTTAACTGATAGCTAACCTTAACCTAACGCTTACCTTAACCTAACCTTAACCGATAGCTAACCTATTAGCTAACCTTAACCGATAGCTAACCTTAACTGATAGCTAACCTTAACTGCTAGCTAACCTATTAGCTAACCTTAACTGATAGCTAACTTTAACCAAACGCTTTCCTTAACCTGACCTTAACTGATAGCTAACCTATTAGCTAACCTTAACCGATAGCTAACCTTAACTGCTAGCTAACCTATTAGCTAACCTTAACTGATAGCTAACTTTAGCCCAACGCTTTCCTTAACCTGATCTTAACTGATAGCTAACCTATTAGCTAACGTTAACTGATAGCTAACCTTAACTGCTAGCTAACCTATTAGCTAACCTTAACTGCGAGCTAACCTTAACTGCTAGCTAACCTATTAGCTAACCTTAACTGCTAGCTAACCTATTAGCTAACCTTAACTGATAGCTAACCTTAACCGATAGTTAACCTATTAGCTAACCTTAACTGCTAGCTAACCTATTAGCTAACCTTAACCGCTAGCTAACCTATTAGCTAACCTTAACCGATAGCTAACCTTAATCGACAACTAACCTATTCGATCCCTAACTGTAACCAATAGCTAACCTTAACCGATAGCTAACCTATTAGCTAACCTTAACTGATAGCTAACCTTAACCGATAGTTAACCTATTAGCGAACATTAACCGATAGCTAACCTATTCGTGAACCTTAACCGATATCTAACCTATTTGTGAACCTTAACCGATAGCTAACCTTAACCGATAGCTAACCTATTAGCGAACCTTAACTGATAGCTAACCTTAACCGATAGCTAACCTATTCGACAGCTACCCCACAGGGCTGACCCTCTAAGATCATGACAGGCTGGAAAGTAAGCTTCAGATAGTTGTTTCGACATAAAGGTGACAACATTTGCTTGCTACGCAGCAGTAATGTTCTTTTGACTCTTAACAGCTGACACGACATTCGAGGAATAACTTCCAAAAAAAGTTTTTGGCAAATTATATTTTAAGCAAAAACACGTTAAATGTCAATCAGAAAACATCAAGTAGGCCAGGAACAGGTGAACTTCTATTTAGTTTGCTGCTTTTTAGTTTTAGTTTGCCAGCACTAACATGTTGTGTCGTCTATAGTCAGTGGATAAGCTAGTTTAGCGTCATCTCACAGCAGTGTTCTACATTAAGTATTTTACATGAGGGCCAACTGCTCCACACTGAGAACTTCATGTCCACTAAAAGTTTGGTTTTCTACCTCGGCCACTCTCCGACTTTCATTTTGGGTTCTACTAAAGTAAAAATCCACGACACCTCCTCTCTGAATCATATCTTCCTCCCTCTCATATCTTTATCCTCCGCTCAGCTTAATCTGCTCTTATCTTGAAGTAAATCCCTTCTCTCTCTCTCCTTCCCTCCCTCCCTCTCTCTGTCCTTACCTCTCTCTCTCTCTCTCCCTCCTTTTCTCTCGTATCGTTCCTCAGCGCTTCTCTGTTTCATCATCATGCTGGGGTCACCGAAAGACCACCAGGACGATGTGGCCTCTGACCTTTGTCCTCCTCCACTGTGGCTTCTTGTCATGTTGGGGATTTAGATATTGAGCCTTGTTCCTAATGTCAGCCAAATGTGATGCAAAGTAAAAATACTTCTGTGGGCAGATCCATACGGTGCACGGGATGTCAATATTAGTATGTCAGTGTTAGTACTCACCTGTCTTTCAGTTCCCGCCCCCACTTTTGTCGCCCCGTGTCTTCCACACCTGTTCCCCATTCCCCGATTAGCTCCCCAGCATTTACACTCCCCTGGTTTCCCTGTGTCCTGGCCAGATTGTCTAGTGTGTTGTGCTGCCTAGTTTTCCAGTGTTTTTCCTTGTGACCTTTTGTCTGACCTGCCGGTGTTGGACTCCGCTGCCTGATGTTTAGACTCCATCAGAATCAGAATCAACTTTATTGGCCAAGTGTGCCCATGCACATGAGGGATTTGACTCCGGGTTCACGTCAGCTTCTAGCACTTGCAGACATCACTCACATACAAAAAGAAAAGAAAATACAAGAGCTAATTGGAACACCAAAGAAGGGCACCGAAGACAAGCACGTGTGCACAACAGGTATGTCACTGCTATACAGAGTCTTGTTATGGTTGAGTAATAGTAACAACCTATGCCCATATATTATACCATATTGTCTATATGCTATACTGCCCATACACTATACTTATATACCATACGACAAATCCACAACCCATCATGCCCATATACAATGCTATATTACACTATATTATCTTATGTACCAGAAGTATATACCATATATTCACCTACCATCTGCCTCACAACTACATCTATGTTATATACCTATGTTACAACCAAAACAGTAACAGCAATAATTTGTAACCAGTATACGGCTGCTGTATGTTTATTTAAAATGTGTACATTTGTATTCCACAAACATTTGTATTGCACATCTGGATTAAAAAGAGGTAGTGCAAGTCTTAGACATGTAGGTGTGACATCTTGACCAGAGGGGGCTATTTACAAAGTGTCATTTACATAGTAAGTGTCTATTCTTGCACCATGCTGGTAAGTGGTCACGAGAGATGGCCTGTGGGGGGGGGGTACTGGTCCTATGTCTGGTGGTTTTGATGCACATTGCTCTGTTGCGTTTGCCAGAGGGTAGGAGTTCAACCAGACTGTGTCCTGGGTGTGGAGGTACTGGGGGTCTGTGCTGAGTCTGCTCTCCCGTTTCTGAACTCTAGTGGCTGTGAATGTTCTCATTCATCCAGGTCATGGTTATCCAAAGGAGCTGAATCAAGTGATTCAACTGAGCTCTAGTGGTGTACAAGTCCTGCAGGGTGGGCAGGGGAGCACCAATTTTTTTTTTTCTGCCGTCCTTACTTTTTGCTACAGTCTGTTCCTATCCTGTTTATTTGCTGCTCCAAACCAGAACATGATGGATGTGCACAGGACAGATTCAATGACTGCGGTGTAGAACTGGCTCAACAGCTCCTGTGGCAGACCAAATTTCCTCAATTACCACAGAAAGAACATCCTCTGCTGGGCCTTTATGAAGATGGAGTTGATGTTGGTCTCCCACGTCAGGTCTTTGGAAATTGTAGTTCCCAGAAACTTGAAGGTCTCCACGGTTGACACAGGGCTGTTGCATATAGTGAGGGGGAGCAGTGCTAAGGGGTGTCTCCTGGAGTCCGCTGTCATCTCCACAGTCTTGAGCATGTTCAGCACCAAGTTGTTCTGAATGCACCAGAGCATCAGTCTCTCAGCATCCCGCCGATATGCAGATCATTGCCAACTTGGATGAGTCCGATGACCGTCGCGTCATCTGCAAACTTCAGGAGTTTAACAGATGGGTCCTTGGGGGTGCTGTCGTTGGTGTAGAGGGAAAACAGCAGCGGGGATAGGACACATCCCTGGGGAGCACCAGTGCTAACTTTCTTTATACCAGAAGTGACTTCCCCCAGCCTCACTTGCTGTTTCCTGCCTGTGAGGAAGCTGGCGATCCACTCACAGATGGCGAGGGATACAGTGAGCTGGGAGAGTTTGGAGGAGACGATTTCTGGAATGATGGTGTTGAATGCTGATCTGAAGTCTGCAAACAGGATCCTTGCATATGTCCCTGGGCAGTCAAGGTGTTGCAGGATGTAGTGCAGTCCCATGTTGACGGTGTCCTGTGACGTTCTTCGGGTGGGCCGACACTGGCCATTCAGAGCGCACAGACGCCAGAGCGACAGGCCTGTAGTCATTCAGTCCTGTGGATGGAGGGTTCTTTGGGGACCAGGATGATGGTGGAGCATTTGAAGCAGGAGAGGACTTCACACAGCTCCAGGGATCTGTTGACGATCTGCGTGAAGATTGGAGCCAGTTGGTCAGCACAGACTTTAAGACAGGATGGGTGACACCGTCTGGACCTGGTGCTTTCCTGGTCTTCTGTCTGTGGAAAATCCAGTTGACTCCCTCTTCACGTATCTTGAGTGTATTTGAGTATTGGGGGGAAGAGTTGGGGCATATTTCTCACGTGTAAATATGGAACTGCACACCAGCCTCAGGAGTTGGTGTTGGAGTAAGGTGTCCACATCATCATATGAACCCAGACGATCATGTGAAACGAGCTGAAGATGTCATGTTGTGTCACCGTTTTCAAATAATATTTTCAAATGGTTTAAGCCAGCAATTGTTATGTTTGTTGTAGTTTAAAGCAACTATAGAAGGACCTTTCAAACACTCCCCCAGCATTTCCAAGTGTTTTCTTGTGCCGCTGTTGCAAAGACAACTGTATCGCTTTCTGTGTATTAGCTGCTTGGCTGCTGTCCAAAGCAAGAAACACCTATAAGAGTCCCAATTTGAACCAGAAACTCCGATCTCAGTGCTATGTTAAAGGCAGAGTAGAACACCCGGTAGCATTAATAAGTAGGCAGGTTGTGTAACTTATTGATCCAGTTGAAAGAATGCCGACTGAATGTCGGTTTGGAACCCTCTCAAGTCCTGGACGGGGAAACAGAGTTCGGCACAACACCTACTCTTGTTTTACCTCTGTTTCTATCACTCTCCCTCTTGGCCTTCATTGTCTCCTCCGTCAACCCCATTGACGGAGAAGACACCTCCCAGTTGCTGTGGTACGAATTTAGCTGATATGAAGCCGTGGCTTAAAGGTAAGAGAAGCGGGCTTGTGACCGGAAGGTTGCCGATTAGATCGCTAAGAAAAAGAAAAGGTTAAAAAACATCAAACATTGAGCATCTCTCAATGCAGCTCATCTAGTCCTGTCGCAAGGGACTGCTGATACCTGAGAGACAAAAGAGGAAAGGAGCCCACAGAGACTGCTTATGTATAGGGCCCAGAATTTTGAGCTACACCCCTGGTCCTACATATAGAATTAACACTGACAGGGTTAGGGATTCGATTCCCAGTGTAGCTCAGTGGACCCTGGCAGGACTAGAGCTTCTGTACTGGTGTTAACGTGGGTTTGGTTTGGTTTCTGGTGGCCTGTCCAGGGTGTTTCCCCACCTGCTGCCAAATGACTGCTGGGATAGGCTCCAGCATCCCCCACGACCCTGAGAGCAGGATAAGCGGTTAGATAATGGATGGACGGGTCGACAGGTAATGTGCCAGAAGCCGTGGGTGTCGTCCTCCTTCGATCCCAGATAGCAAAATTGCTGTGGCCCGGACCCGTCCCACACCCAACACTTCATCCGGCCCAAATACCGCGTGGAATGATGGCACTTGGGCGTCCAGTCCTGTCTGCCAGATCTGGGCCAGAACCAAACCATAGCAGTGCCGCATGTGCCACATATTTGCCAAAGGTGGCCATATTTGTTTTGTGATATTTGGGCCATATTCACCATTTACCACACGGGCCACTTCAGGCTCACATCCATTTTGTCAGGACCAGAAGAAGGCCGTCAGTGCTGCATCGTTGCCTGAAGTGGCCCACATCCGGATGCTGTCTGGGATATCAGTAGGACAAACTGAGCAGGTGACCTGCATGTAGGTGTGTGGCAGGAGGCTCTTAAGGCCGTGTAGTGTAGGCAGAAGGCAGGATGTTCCTCAGTTAATGGGTTTGGCTCGCGGCCTACGCTAAGCTACGCCAGCTGACTGCCAGGCGCACTACAGTGATGTGTGAGTTTGGTTCCCTGCCAAGTAAACAACATCCACTTCCAGCGAGACGGACCAAGAGAGGATACAGAGACGACTTCCAACACACACTGGTGTGTGTGTGTGTGTGTGTGTGTGTGTGTGTGTGTGTGTGTGTGTGTGTGTGTGTGTGTGTGTGTGTGTGTGTGTGACAGACAGAGAGCGAGGGAGGGAGAGAGAGAGCCGGTGTTATAACGTCAACAATGAGCTTAACTGTGTGTGTGTCTGTGAGCAACTGAGAGGAGTGTGTATGCGTGTGCACACACACAGTATGTGCAGCCTATCACACAACGGCATATGGAGAGGCAATGTTCCCACTAAATGAAAGTGTAACCGATAGACGGGCAGCCAGCCAGACAGACAGCCAGCTAGCCAGACAGACAGACAGCCAGCTAGCCAGACAGACAGCTAGCCAGACAGACAGACAGCCAGCTAGCCAGACAGACAGACAGACAGCCAGCTAGCCAGACAGACAGACAGACAGCCAGCTAGCCAGCCAGCCAGCCAGACAGACAGACAGCTAGCCAGACAGACAGGCAGCTAGCCAGACAGACAGCCAGCTAGCCAGACAGACAGACAGGCAGCTAGCCAGACAGACAGACAGACAGCCAGCTAGCCAGACAGACAGGCAGCTAGCCAGACAGACAGACAGCCAGCTAGCCAGACAGTTGCAGCAGCATCGTAAGACAGGAGAGAGAGAGAGAGAGGGAGGATTGTTCTGTCACTCCGCTGGCCTCTTGCCCAGACTCTATAGAAACAAGTCATTACCACCAGCAGAGTCCAGAGAGAGAGAGATGGATGGACCTGAGACCAGGTGTACACAGTCCCCGAGAGAGAGAGTAGCACTCAGACACAAACAACAAGAGGAGGAGGTATCAGAGATAACGACGGCACATGGAGGGAAGAAAGTGCAACAGAGAGAGAGAGAGAAATACTGAGAAAGAGATAATCCAAGCGCTCATTTGAGCTCCTCTGAAGGAAGAGGACAGACTTAAAATAGGGGGGAAGGCTTTACCAATCTTTACTATACCATATAAAAGACTGTATTACACCAAGAGAGAGAGAGGGAGAGCTGTGAGGGGGTTGCTCGGTGCTCCTCTTGTTCACTAGTTTTCAGTCTATGGGTACCCAGATAGCAAAACTGCTGTGGCCCGGACCCGGCCCACACCCGACACTTTCATCCGGCCCACGTACCACGTGGAATGATGGCACTTGGGCGGTCCGCTCCTGTCTGCCAGATCTGGGCCAGAACCAAGCCACAGCAATGTCGCACGTGCCACATATTTGCCAAAGGTGGCCCATATTTGTTTTGTGATATTTGGGCCATATTCACCATTTACCACTTCAGGCTCACATCCAGACCACATGTTGCCCAGAGCACCGCAGCTTTGCCAGAAAAGGCCCACATGTGATTTGGCATATTTGGGCCATATTTGCTATTATACATGTGGGCCACTTCAGGCTCACATCTGTTTTGTCAGAGCCAGAAGAAGGCCATCAGTGCCACATCATTGCCTGAAGTGGCCCACATCCGGATGCTGTCTGGGATGGCGGGGGGGGGGTGCTTAGTGCTCCACTTGTTCACTGGTTTTCAGTTTATGGGTGGGTAACAGGGGCCCGGAGGGGTCGCAGGACATCCACGGCAAATACATTTTGTTTGGGAAGCAGAATTTAAATAGGAGTTTCGCAAGGGGGAAGTAGCACATGGGAGGATCACGCTATTCCCCCCAGTTCCCCCTCCCCCCTGAACAGGCGCCCTGACCAACCAGAGGAGGCGCTAGTGCGGCGACCAGGACACATACCCACATCTGACTTCCCACCCACAGACACAGCTCGAACCACCTTCCCCGTGTTGGTAGGGAACGGAATAGATCGCTACGCTACCTGGGCGCCCCCAAATTCCTCAGTCTTGATAAATTAGTTTACTGCAAGATAACACTCCTGCAACATGCTGTCAACCTCCGGTTAAGGAAACTCAGTTTGCCTCCGTGTGTGTGTCCGTTTGTTTATTTGCTGGTTACTGCAGCTGCCTATACATTCATGACCTCTGTGTTATATTTGGTAAGACAGTTAGCTGTCAATGGGGAGCTGTCAATGTCTATGTTCCCTCTAAGCGGGACAGGCTAAGCTAGTCCATTCAGACTAGCGGTTCCGATAACACCGAACGCAGTCTGGCAGCGGCCTCGTCTGGCGTTGACTGTGGTGTTTTTGATGTCGTCGTGAGGAGGTGTGTCGAGGGTGTCTGGCTGGGAGAGCTGGCACTGGATCGGCTGGGAGAGCTTGGTCTGCTTTGTTTGGTGGGCCCAGGGACCATGGCCCCTGCCTGGAGCTGTGCCTGATGAGGGCAGTCTGACAGGATGCGGAAGCGGGGCAGGCTAAGCTAACTGCTAGCCCATGCAGGCCAGCAGTTCCGACAGTCATCCGGGCTGGCATTCGTTCTCCTGGACAGTGATTTTTTTTCTAGTTTGGATATCTGTGTTAGTTTGGATTTATATGTGTTCTTTTAGTGTTTGGATGTGTCTTTGACATTGTGTTGTACTGCTGTGGGCTGAGGGAAATGGCATTTCATTTCATTTCATGTACACAAGTACATGAAATGGAACGACAAAGTGTTCCTGATCCCTGATTCAACCCTATTTCATGGTTTTACCTAATCTTAACCAAACCCACCTTAACCTGACTTAACCGCAACCTTTACCAAACCCTTACCTTAACCCAGTGCTTACCTTAACCTAACCTTAACCCATAGCCAGAGGTGGACAACCCGGCTTCAGAAAGGATAAGTCCTGCCACGTATTTGTTCCACCCATGCACTACACCAGCTGAATTTGATTAGCACAGCTCTTCAGCCAGGTATCACCATGAAATCACCTTGTTAAGTGAATGGCTAGAACAAATACATGGTAGGACTTTTACTTTCTGAAGCCAGGGTGTCCACCTCTGCCGATAGCTAACCTATTCGATAGGTAGCCCACAGGGTTGAGGGAACATGGGGCTGACCCCCTTACTTGGTATGAACAATTGCAGGCTACCTGTTGGCTGGCTAGCTTGCCTTGCTATCTTAGCTGCTTGCATTCGTGCTTTGGCAACCGTCAAACGATTGGCACCACAAAAAACAATATGGCGTTGGGTAGAATTTAAAATTCGATTGTTGATGTCAAATGCTAATTCTATTAGCATTTGCTAACAGCTTAGCTTAAAAAAATGTCATTAACAATTAATGGGCAAGTCATTTTTAGAATTGTAGAATACCTAAGTTTTATTCAAACTCGGTGTCAGCTACATAAATGTGGCCACCGACAGCGACAGGCGCATCCTCGACCTCAGCAGACAAACTGGTGTATTTTCACAGGGATCTGCGGTGTTGAATGTGAGATAATGTCTTGCTTAATGCTCAACAGTCCAGGTAAGAAAATGACAGAAAGTTGAATCAGTTCATCTAGACACATCGTTTATTGAGAGAGAAACGTTTCAGCACTCATCTAAGTGACCTCTTCAGTCGTGTGTACTATTCACAGTTTGTCAAAGCCAGGAAGACACCCAAGCAGTGCACCAGCCGATCAAAGAGAGGACAAGGACAACAGCTGTCTAAGCGTAAACCAGTGGTGATTCCATATATGACAAGAGTGTCGAAACAGTTGAGACGTGTATTTTCCAAACCCCACGTCTCAGTTGCTTTCAAACCCCAAAACACGCTGTGCCAGAAGTTGGTCCACCCCAAGGAGCGGATCCCCCGGCACAAAGAGGAGGATTGCCATGACTTGTACATCGGGGAAAGGTGAGCTAATTAGTTCAATCAGGTGGTGTAGGCCCTTGAGGCCTGCAGTTGGGCACTCCTGGTCTACACCATCTACAGGTCAGTAGCCACTCTCTCAAGGATGAGGATGTGCACATCCTTGATAGGGAGGAACGCTGGTTTGAACGGGGAGTCAAAGAGGCCATCTATGAGAGGATGGAACAACCATCCCTGAACCAAGGTGTGGGGGGGTGGGGGTGCTAGGTGACAGAGTACATACTCTGTCATCATAGCAGACACATTTACACCTAATCTGGGGCACTTTTGGCAACTGTTGTGGGTCAGACATGGCCCAAATGTTATAAGCCAGGCCTGACTTGGGTTACGGCAAGTGTTGTGTGGGCCAGACATGGCCCAAATGTAATGAACCAGGATTGACTTGGGTTTCAGCACATAGTATGTGGGCAAGATATGGCCCAAATGTGGCCCAACTGTGGCTGAGTTTAGGCAGCCACACTCACCCTGAGTCAACGATTCAAGGGCAAATGTGGGCTGTAAGATAACTGCAGATGTGGGCCATATTTGGGCCAAAGATTCTTAGCTATCTGGGTAACTATTCCCCAATCCTCTGTGAATAGTACATATGGCCGTTGTAACTCTAGTTAATGCTCACGGCAATTTGCATATGTTTATAAGGGTGGGGGTACCTGTAGTCAGGTAAGACTGAAGAGGTCCCTTAGATGAGTGATGCCAGACAGCATCCGGATGTGGGCCACTTCAGGCAATGATGTGGCACTGATGGCCTTCTTCTGGCCCTGACAAAATGGATGTGAGCCTGAAGTGGCCCACAGGTATAATAGCAAATATGCCAAATCAAATGTGGGCCTTTTTTGGCAAAGATGCGGTGCTCTGGGCAACATGTGGTCTGGATGTGACCCTGAAGTGGCCCGTGTGGTAAATGGTGAATATGGCCCAAATATCACAAAACAAATATGGCCACCTTTGGCAAATATGTGGCACGTGCGGCATTGCTATGGCTTGGTTCTGGCCCAGATGTGGCAAACAGGAGTGGACCGCCCAAGTGCCATCATTCCACGTGGTATGTGGGCCGGATGAAGTGTTGGGTGGGGGTGGATCTGGGCCACAGCAATTTTGCTATCTGGGATCACAGTGTGGACAGAAAACTTCCCACCTGTGTGGGTGTGGACACAGTCCGGGCTAGAGGAGATGAGAGACTGTCTCACCCTCCGCCGTCTGCACACAGACAGACACACAGGCAGACACAGACAGACGTGGTGTCTCTGTCATTATCTCCGTTCCTATAAGCCCCCGGCCCCTGCAGGCACACAGATTAAGAGGGACAGATTAACACGGAATGATATATCGATTAGACAGAGCGACACAACCACAGCTGAGACAGGCAGACAGAGAGAGACCCGGGAGGCAGAGAATGATCTGGGAGACAGAGAGAGACCCGGGAGGCACAGAGAGACCTAGAAGACAGAGAGAGACCCGGGAGACAGAGAGAGACCTAGAAGACAGAGAGAGACCCGGGAGGCAGAGAGAGACCTGGGAGACAGAGAGAGACCTGGGAGACAGAGAAAGATCTGGGAGACAGAGAAAGACCTAGAAGACAGGGAGAGACCTGGGAGACAGAGAGAGACCTGGGAGACAGAGAAAGATCTGGGAGACAGAGGAAGACCTAGAAGACAGGGAGAGACCTGGGAGACAGAGAGAGACCTGGGAGGCAGAGGAAGACCTAGAAGACAGGGAGAGACCTGGGAGACAGAGAAAGACCTAGAAGACAGAGAGACCTGGGAGACAGAGAGAGATCTGGGAGACAGAGGAAGACCTGGGGGACAGAGAAAGACCTAGAAGACAGGGAGAGACCTGGGAGACAGAGAGAGACCTGGGAGACAGAGAAAGACCTAAAAGACAGGGAGAGACCTGGGAGACAGAGAGAGACCTGGGAGACAGAGAAAGATCTGGGAGACAGAGGAAGACCTAGAAGACAGGGAGAGACCTGGGAGGCAGAGAGAGACCTGGGAGACAAAGAAAGACCTAGAAGACAGGGAGAGACCTGGGAGACAGAGAAAGACCTAGAAGACAGGGAGAGACCTGGGAGACAGAGAGAGACCTGGGAGACAGAGAGAGACCTGGGAGACAGCGAAAGACCTAGAAGACAGAGAGAGACCTGGGAGACAGAGAGAGACCTGGGAGACAGAGAAAGACCTAGAAGACAGGAAGAGACCTGGGAGGCAGAGAGAGACCTGGGAGACAGAGAGAGACCTGGGAGACAGAGAAAGACCTAGAAGACAGGGAGAGACCTGGGAGACAGAGAGAGACCTGGGAGACAGAGAAAGACCTAGAAGACAGGGAGAGACCTGGGAGACAGAGAGAGACCTGGGAGACGGAGAAAGATCTGGGAGAGAGAGGAAGACCTAGAAGACAGGGAGAGACCTGGGAGACAGAGAGAGACCTAGAAGACAGAGAGAAACCTGGGAGACAGAGAAAGACCTAGAAGACAGGGAGAGACCTGGGAGACAGAGAGAGACCTGGGAGGCAGAGAGAGACCTGGGAGACAGAGAGAGACCTGGGAGGCAGAGAGAGACCTGGGAGACAGAGAAAGATCTGGGAGACAGAGAAAGACCTAGAAGACAGGGAGAGACCTGGGAGGCAGAGAGAGACCTGGGAGGCAGAGAAAGACCTAGAAGACAGGGAGAGACCTGGGAGACAGAGAGACCTAGAAGACAGGGAGAGACCTGGGAGACAGAGAGAGACCTGGGAGACAGAGAAAGATCTGGGAGACAGAGGAAGACCTAGAAGACAGGGAGAGACCTGGGAGACAGAGAAAGATCTGGGAGACAGAGAAAGACCCAGAAGACAGGGAGAGACCTGGGAGACAGAGAGAGATATGGGAGACAGAGAAAGATCTGGGAGACAGAGGAAGACCTAGAAGACAGGGAGAGACCTGGGAGGCAGAGAGAGACCTGGGAGACAGAGAAAGACCTAGAAGACAGGGAGAGACCTGGGAGACAGAGAAAGACCTAGAAGACAGGGAGAGACCTGGGAGACAGAGAGAGACCTGGGAGACAGAGAAGACCTAGAAGACAGGGAGAGACCTGGGAGACAGAGAGAGACCTGGGAGACAGAGAAAGATCTGGGAGACAGAGGAAGACCTAGAAGACAGGGAGAGACCTGGGAGACAGAGAACGACCTAGAAGACAGAGAGAGACCTGGGAGACTGAGAAAGATCTGGGAGACAGAAGAAGACCTAGAAAACAGGGAGAGACCTGGGAGACAGAGAGAGACCTGGGAGACAGAGAAAGATCTGGGAGACAGAGAAAGACCTAGAAGACAGGGAGAGACCTGGGAGACAGAGAAAGATCTGGGAGACAGAGGAAGACCTAGAAGACAGGGAGAGACCTGGGAGGCAGAGAGAGACCTGGGAGACAGAGAAAGATCTGGGGGACAGAGAGAGACCTAGAAGACAGAGAGAGACCTGGGAGACAGAGAAAGATCTGGGAGATAGGGGAAGACCTAGAAGACAGGTAGAGACCTGGGAGGCAGAGAGAGACCTGGGAGGCAGAGAGAGACCTGGGAGACAGAGAAAGACCTAGAAGACAGAGACAGACCTGGGAGACAGAGAAAGACCTAGAAGACAGGGAGAGACCTGGGAGACAGAGAGAGACCTAGAAGACAGGGAGAGACCTGGGAGACAGCGAGAGACCTGGGAGGCAGAGAGAGACCTGGGAGACAGAGAGAGATCTGGGAGACAGAGGAAGACCTAGAAGACAGGGAAAGACCTGGGAGACAGAGAGAGACCTGGGAGACAGAGAAAATCTGGGAGACAGAGAAAGACCTAGAAGACAGGGAGAGACCTGGGAGACAGAGAAAGATCTGGGAGACAGAGAGAGATCTGGGAGACAGAGAAAGACCTAGAAGACAGGGAGAGACCTGGGAGACAGAGAAAAATCTGGGAGACAGAGAAAGACCTAGAAGACAGGGAGAGACCTGGGAGACAGAGAAAGATCTGGGAGACAGGGAGAGATCTGGGAGACAGAGAAAGACCTAGAAGACGGGGAGAGACCTGGGAGGCAGAGAGAGACCTGGGAGACAGAGAGCGATCTGGGAGACAGAGGAAGACCTAGAAGACAGGGAGAGACCTGGGAGGCAGAGAGAGACCTGGGAGACAGAGAAAGACCCAGGAGAGAGAGGGACCCGGGAGACAGAGAGAGACCTGGGAGACAGAGAAAGACCCAGGAGAGAGAGGGACCCGGGAGACAGAGAGAGACCTGGGAGACAGGGAGAGACCTGGGAGACAGAGAGAGACCTGGGAGACAGAGAGACAACCTGAATTGCTCAGTTTCATGTGATGAGTGTGTTGGTTTACTGCAGCAGCTGTTTCATTTTATATCTGGTTCACTTATGTTGAACTCTGGACTGACACACCACGTACACACATACATCCTGCCGACACACCTGACTCACAAAGTGATAGATAGATAGATAGATAGATAGATAGATAGATAGATAGATAGATAGATAGATAGATAGATAGATAGATGGATGGATGGATGGATAGATAGATAGATGGACAGACAGACCAATAGATAGATAGATAGATAGATAGATAGATAGATAGATAGATAGATAGATAGATGGATGGATGGATGGATAGATAGATAGATGGACAGACAGACCAATAGATAGATAGATAGATAGATAGATAGATAGATAGATAGATAGATAGATAGATAGATAGATAGATAGATAGATAGATAGATAGATAGATAGATAGATAGATAGATAGATGGATGGATGGACAGACAGACCAATAGATAGATAGATAGATAGATAGATAGATAGATAGATAGATAGATAGATAGATAGATAGATAGATAGATAGATAGATAGATGGATGGACAGACAGACCAATAGATAGATAGATAGATAGATAGATAGATAGATAGATAGATAGATAGATAGATAGATAGATAGATAGATAGATAGATAGATAGATAGATGGATGGATGGATGGATGGATGGACAGACAGACCAATAGATAGATAGATAGATAGATAGATAGATAGATAGATAGATAGATAGATAGATAGATAGATAGATAGATAGATAGATGGATAGAGATAGATAGATAGATAGATAGATAGATAGATAGATAGATAGATAGATAGATAGATAGATAGATAGATAGATAGATAGAGAGATAGAGAGAGAGATAGATAGATAGATAGATAGATAGATAGATAGATAGATAGATAGATAGATAGATAGATAGATAGATAGAGAGATAGAGAGAGAGAGAGATAGATAGATAGATAGATAGATAGATAGATAGATAGATAGATAGATAGATAGATAGATAGATAGATAGAGAGATAGATAGATAGATAGATAGATAGATAGATAGATAGATAGATAGATAGATAGATAGATAGATAGATAGAGAGATAGAGAGAGAGATAGATAGATAGATAGATAGATAGATAGATAGATAGATAGATAGATAGATAGATAGATAGATAGATAGAGAGAGAGATAGATAGATAACATGAAGAACAGACAAAAAGACCGGAGAGAGGAAAAGGAAGAAATACAGGAATAAAAAGAAATAGACGTGTGTGCGTGCGTGCGTGTGTGCGCACGCGTGTGTGTGACGTCACGTAAAGGGTTTAAACAGTTCCGGTGTTTCGGGCTGTTGTCTCTGTCGCCTCCCACTGGTCATGTGCGGAAGGGCAAGTTCCCCCCGCGCTCAAACCTGTGAATATTCAATCGGGATTATGATTATGTAAGTGGGCTGACAGAGAGCTTTAAAATCACAGAGACGCATGCAGACAGAGAGAGAGAGGGAGGGAGAGAGAGGGGGGGAGAGAGAGAGAGAGAGAGAGAAGAAACAATTTTTATCAGAGTCCATTTCGTATTCATGGATTCACACGCCGCGTGAGGAGGGAGATGAGGAGGGGAGAGGAAGGTTAAACAAACCGTGATTAATCCGGTGGCTCGAAAATTTAAAAATGCATTGGTGGGAAATGATAATGAGGCGATCTGAAAGCCATTCCAGACAGATGGTGTTCAGGGTTGGAGTGTTTGGAAGGTGGGGGGGGGGGTGGGGGTGGGGGTGGTCTGATGACCTGTAGTTAAATTGCCTCAGAAACGTCCCGCTCTCTCCGCTGTAATTCATCAGAGCCGTGAAGACGCTATTGGTACCTTCATAATATGAGGCTTAGCTCAGACCGACCCATTGGCATCATGGGTAATGTCGGTGACCTACTTCAAATATCTTCACAACCTTCTGCTGGGGGTTGTTTGAAGGTTGTGGAAACAAATCTCCTTCTGATATTTCTATGACTTGCTGTGGTTCTGATTTGCTGGTTCGGTTCGCCGGACCGGAGGGTCAAATCCTGTAAACACGCTCCGCTCCCTCACCAATCATGTTCGAGGTGCCGTTGAGCAAGGCACTTGACCACCAGTCAGGCCCACAGCCGGCTGCCTTTGGTGGCATCACGCTGTTTGGAAGTGCAGACGAAGCCAGCGCGTTCTAGTGGACGGAAAGAGGTACTGCAGCATAAAGCACTACAACGACCAAGACGGTCATTATGACCGTTTTTGGATCTTCAAAGTTTCATAATTTTGTTAAAGAAAATAAAAGATACAGGCCTGCCGCACCCCGAATCCTCCTAAAATTGCATATATTTGCATGAAAATGAGTTTTAGATCAATAGCACCACACAAAAGAAAAAAATACGGCAAGATCTCCTAAAACGACCATGAGCGGTCAACATGACCGTCTCGTAATTTGCGCGTGATCGCGTGCGTCGTGTCAGTATTTATGACGTGTGTTGGTCGCGTCATTTCCTTCGTGAAGTTCGTTGCTCTGTCCTTAAAACACACTAGCGCCCTCCAGTGGAGAGAAATAGTCTAAACTTGATGTGTGATGATGTCCAACCTGTCTGGTTACAGACGCACCATGACTACCACCGAGGCGCTGCAGTATTTACAGGCGTTGGACAGCGGCCATTTTAAACTGTTTAAAAACAGTATTAAAGTTGTTAAAATGTTAATTTTGGTGTCAGTTAGTTTCACAACAGACACACTAACATGTGTAATGCATGAATCTCTCAACTGGGCATTTAGCTTGACAGAATATAGAGTTTTAAAACCGTCATTTTGACCGCCCATGGTCGTTTTAGGTAGGAGTGGAATCCCGCTCGTTCTGGTGTTGAAGGGCAACAGAACAGCCCAGTTCAGACCAACTGGTGGGATTTTAAAGTTCAAGCTTGGTGAGCTCTAACCGGCGAATTCATACGACGTCAGCATTTCTGTCTGCCTATTTCGACAGGTGATCGAGAGACTGGGTCTCGTTCTCAGAAGAGACCTGGTCAGGACGACAGCAGCAGAACAACACAAAGTGTCGGACGTGTTTGAGCAGTCCAGGGCTTCATGATCTCGGCTGGAAATCAGACGGGGTGGAAATCCATCATTCTCCCATCTCGCACCATCCGGCCTGTTAGCATCGTGTGATGGGTTGCATCACGTGTAGAGAGGCAGTGTAGTCTGCTGTGTTGTGGGAAACCGCAATGGATAGGAAGCATATCCTGTTACCGTCTGTTACGCTGTTGGTGTGTTAGCATTAGCAGCTATTTAGCCTAACTTGCCGGTTAGCTTTTGGCCTCCCACCCTCCATCACGTCACGCCACATCACATCACGCCACGCCACATCACGTCATGTCACATCATGTCACGTCACGTCATGCCAGATCATGCCAGATCATGTCACGCTATGTCATGTCATGCCACACCACATCACATGACATCATGCCATGCCACACCATGTCACATCATGCCACGTCACGTCACGTCACGTCAGGCTATGTCACATCATGTCTTGTCATGCCACGTCATGCCACATCACATCACGTCACGCCATGTCACACCACGTCATCATGTCACGTCACACCCTGTCATGTCATGTCACATCACATAACATCACGTCATTTCATGTCATCAATTTGTTCACCAACAGGAACGCTCGTGAAGAGAGGCATAACTTCATAAGAGACCATTGCTTCATCTTCCTCCATAATGATGTTCTTCACCTTACCCACAACATCCATAATGTTCTGAATGTGATGTTCATTACTACCTACCAACGGGTTCAGAATAGATGCAGGAAACTCAGAGATGTTATAGGTCACCGAGTTAATCATGCAAACAATAGGCCGTAATGGTACATCCTGTTTATGTATCTTAGATAAACCATACAGACTAGGTGTAGCTTCTTTGATGGACTAGGTGTAGCTTCTTCTCCTTATCTGGATTATTGAGCATCAAGACAGTGTGACCCTTAGCTAGAGTTTCAGTGGCCATGTGCAGTATTCACAGAGGATTTGGGAATGGTTGCAATCACAACATTGTAAGATGCCAAAATCATTATGGAGGAGGATGAAACAACGGTGTCTTATGAAGTTAAGTCTCTCTTCACGAGCATTCCTGTTGATGAAGCAGTGGACGTAGTCCACATGAAATTACAAAACGACCCCACCCTTAGCAATAGGACCACCCTTAACATTGACCGAGTGTGTCCGCTCCTGAAGCTGTGTCTTCAGTACGCGTACTTCACCCACAGGGGGCAGTACTCTACGCAGAGGCATGGGTGCGCTATGGGTTCCCCAGTCTCACCTGTAGTGGCCAACTTGTATATGGATGAGGATGTGCACCTCCTTGATGGGGAGGATCGCTGGTTTGAACGGGGAGTCAAAGAGGCCTTCTATGACTGCGTTTACATGCACAGTTAAGTGGAGCTACGGTTAAAGCTCGACTAGGCCATGTAACTGGACTACTGTCGTTGTGCCAGTATACAAGAACCGGGGGAGAATCGATTTATTGACGGAAGTATGTCCCACCCCGGTACGGTAGGTGGTGATATGCCCCCTTTCATCTGTTTGCTAATGGACCTTGTTTTGGTTGACCTATTGCATCACATACCAAACAATCGACAGACAAGCTAGCAGGCCTGTAGCAGTAGGCCCATTTGAGGCACTTCCACTGAACACGGATTTGCTCGGGGTTCCTTTAAATCCCGCTTCGTCCAACTTTCCCACCCCTTTCTTAGATCGTTCGCCATTCCGCGCTCTCCTTCCATCGGTGTACTTCAGGATATTCAGCTCCTTTAGCTGGCACAGCATGAAGCCTGTCTCCTCGTCTGTCCGGAAATGCGTGGTTCTCGCTCCAGCACTCGCCATGTTGATACTATTGATACTACGCTGTTCCACTTCCGGGTGAAAGACCGCCTTGGGAACTATGGATCATGCGCAGAATGACTAGGCCAGTTCGGGGTCGGTTGAAGCGTATACATGCCAGTCACTGTACCTGCAGTCACTGTATTGTTTATAAGGGTGGGGGTACCTGCAGTCACTGTATTGTGTATACGGGTGGGGGTACCTGCAGTCAGGCGAGACTGAAGAGGTCCCTCAGATGATGATGAAGTGTTTCTGTCCATACAGCTTGTGTCCTGATGAACTGGTTCACCTTCTGTGGTTTTCTGACCTGGGTTACTGAGCATCAAGACGTGTTGTGTACCATGCGGACTTGGACCCGTCTGTCTTTTTAGAACTATTGTTGTTCCACGTGCCATCCACATCCTAAACCATGGTGCTGCTGTGGATGAGGTCTACGTATAGTCTCTGTGACATGTACTGGTCCTGTACTCAGTGTCTTTGCTGCTGCTTTCACGGTGGTTTGGTCTTTGCAGCTCTGCGGTCTGAAAGACCACCCCGGTTTTACTGACCTGACGTGAACTAGCTAGCACACGTTGTCGCACGAGTCCTCGCTTTAGGAGTCACCACTCACTAGTATGCTGCATTTCTACTCATCAGAGACAGTTGTGTGTCCTCAGGTTGTGGGCGTCTGGGTTGTTAACATAAAACACAACATGCAGTCCGGAGTCTCCTCTGCAGGCCTGATGTGTGGTGCAGCCAACAGCCTCCGACATGCAGACATGTTGTATAACACACACGCACACTCAGACACACACACACACACACACTCCCCCCAGCCACTGTGTGTGTGTGTGTGTGTGTGTGTGTGTCTGTGTCTGTGTATGTGTGTGTTAGAAAAGGAGGGACAGCATTTGGATTTTTCATCAGACTCACTAATGATTCTCAAACATGATGGATCTTTTACCGCTCCATCTCCACACTCCTCTTTTCCTCCTCTTTCACCCCCGTTCTCTCTCTCTCTCCCGCTCTCTCTCCCCCCTCTCTCTCCCTCTCTCTCTCTGTCTATCGCCCTCTCTCTCTCTGTCTCTCTCGCTCTCTCCCTCGCTCCTTCATTCTCTGTGTGTCTCTGTCTCTTCTCGTTTCTCTCAGAGGATTTAGGTCACTGCCGGGTCACATCCAAAACTTTGTTGGGCCGAGATCCAAAACTTGTTTTGTCTCTCCTCCCCTCCCCTCTCCTCTCCTCTCTTCTCCTCCTTCTCCGAGTCGTCTTCCCTCCGTAGCCTCGGGGTTGGCTGCATTTCAGAACTCCATCCTTATCAAGCATTGAGATGGGGCCAACACAGCCAACAAGACTGAAAACCACAGCAACAAGATGAATGAACAGTATTGACACCCAGCCGACGAGCCAAATTAGACTGACAAATATTGGCAATATTTAGACATTTAGACCCCAAAAAAAAACCCAAACGGCTGATCTGTATTGACACTTGACGGACACAATGAGTTGACAGACTATTGAAACCCAGCCAAAATACATGGTATTGATTCAGTATTGAGCCTCATCCAAAAGGCGGTGGAAGATTGCTTCATGACTTACGATTCTGAAGTTCCTCCGCCTGTGTTAATGTCTCTCCGTCTATTGTGTAACAACGAGCAATAATTTCATAATCATCGGCAATAAAACTGTAAAACTTCGCTAAACATCTAGAATATTAATCCTCGTAGTTTCCTTCCCCGGCCCTTTTCTGTGGACGCTGGATAATGTGAGTATTTATGTTAGACATGTTGCCAGACTGCTGTCGCTCAAATGAAGGACAAGTTTTCATCCAGTCACACGTGTGACCAGGGGTGTAGCACATAATTCTGGGCCCTATACGTAAGCAGTTTCTGTGGGCCCCTTTCCTCTTTTGTCCCTCACGCATCACTTCTTTTAGCTCTAGCATACTGTATATTATTTACAGTCACAGCACATTAATCCATTTTAACCCAATGTAACCGTCTTGCAGCGACTGAACAAATGTATAGCATCACTTCAAACCTTGATACATCTTGGGGTACTGATGCTGACACCCGTGAAGTTTACGCCACAAAAAATTGTAGCTATGATGCTACAATGTTATCATAAGTGTATGATACTGCGTGTGTTACAGTACTAGCTAGCTAGCTAACTCCTGCTGTGTTCAGGTAGTATGAGTTAAGACTTAGCTAGCTAGCCGCTACCTAGCTGTGGTAATAGGAGTTAGCTAGCCACCTTTCTTTTAAAAGTTCCTAGCTCATCTTTCTTTTGGAGGAAATTACTCAACCGTTGTTTCCCCTCATTTTGCCTTCTCTCCCTTTCCTTTTCTGGAACCCGGATTTTTCTTTCTTTGGGAAAGACGTGACTCTGTGCTTGTGCTTGTATCAGCAGTCGCTCACGACAGGACTAGATGAGCTGCACTGAGAGATGCAGTTCATCTAGTGAGAGGCGGACTAAACCATTTTGCACCTTTTGTAAGGGGTGAGAGGGGCCTCAGAGAGAGATGAGAGGGGCCTCAGAGAGAGATGAGAGGGGCCTCAGAGAGAGATGAGAGGAGCCTTAGAGAGAGATGAGAGGGGCCTCAGAGAGAGATGAGAGGGGCCTCAGAGAGAGATGAGAGGGGCCTCAGAGAGCCTCCACTATGTTCTTTAAGTCCCTCAACCGATGTATTGAGCCAATTTTAACTGAAGTTATGGCACTAATTAGTTAGAAATAAAAATTTGCAACCAAAACAAACTTTTAATTCCAGGTTTCCCCAGCCCCCCCCCCCGTTTCTGGGCCCTGGTAGGTCCTTCCCCACCCTCCCACCCCCACTACAACGCCGCTGTGTGTGACCTTTGACCTCTTCACTTTTGGCTGCCTGGACAGCTGATGATTGTGAAATTCCCACCGTGTTTCCGGCGTGAAAACAACCCGAACGTACGTCTCCTGAGTGGACTTTGTGTCTCTGGGCTGTCGGTCGTGTTGTGTGGACGGTATTGATCTGCATTGATCAAGGAACAGATCACAGGAGAGCGATTGATTGATCTGTTAATGATCATCTGTTGATCTTCTCTTTGATGTGTGACTACAGAGGCATCAAAGAGACGCCGCACACGTCCACAACTCTTCATCCAGATGGAAAATGAGGCCGTCTACCAGGACAACACACTGTCGCCCTTCACAACATTTAACAGACAATGTTATCCAACTAAACCACTTACAGCAGAGGCAACAATCATCACACTCATGTCTCCTGCTGTTTTAGATCATTCATCTCATCTCATCTCATCTTCAGCCACCTCTC
>JAJHIY020000652.1:777500-837500 GCA_022114975.2 Lampris megalopsis | reverse complement strand
AGCCGCTGCTCCTTCACATCGAAAGGAGCCAGTTGAGGTGGTTCGGGCATCTGATTAGGATGCCTCCTGGGCGCCTTCCTTTGGAGGTTTTCCGGGCACATCCAACTGGGAGGAGACCTCGGGGTAGACCCAGAACTCGCTGCAGGGACTACATGTCCAGTCTGGCCCGGGAACACCTTGGCATCCCCCAGGAGGAGCTGGAGGGCGCGGCTGGGAAGAGGGACGTCTGGAGTGCCCTACTTAGCTTGCTGCCACCACGACCCGACCCGATGATGAATGAAACTGAAACCGATTGGCCTACATGAAGAGCTCTTCTCCGCTGACCCGGAGAAGGTGGTGGCTGCCCTCAAAATGACAGAGACGGCCAGTATGGACCACCTCTATGAAGAGTTTTGTTCTAGCAGGGAGGAAATACAGAAAGCCAGACAGGATACCACCAAGTCCACCAATGAGAAGTGGGTGGCGGTTTTCCAAAACACAGGGAAAGGATTGTCTCATTTGTCCTCAGTGTGCCAGGCTCCAATGCCTTTGTAGAGAGGATTTTCTCTCTGATGACCATTAAGTGGTCAGACTCAAGAAACAGATGCAGCACGGAGCTGATCAAAAATGCCCTTCAGCTAGCTGAACTGGGACTTGTCACGTAAGGACTCTTCTCCGGCTGCACAAAAGGACAAAGACTGCTTGAATCAGTCAAGAGCAGCAACAAATATCCATGGAAGAAGTAGACTTGGTGAGCACAGGCGTGCCATTCTTGTCTCTTTTGTATTTAAACTTTTTTTGTTGTTGTTCTTGTTCTTGTTGTTGTTGTTGTGAGGGTCCAAGTTGTGATTTCCAACTTATATATGGTTTTAGTGAATAAGCATATGAAGCGTTCACTCCTCACCACTGTTTGTGTACACAGAGGGTGCACCTTCTGGGAGTCTCGGCTGTTTGATTCCTCTGCAGAACTGCAGCTACAGAAGCTGTTGTTACTTCTAGTTTGTCACTTGTAGCGTTAACAAGAAGGGGATAACGTTTTCTAACCTACGGTGCAAGAGTCACAAGTGTTTTGACTTAGACTAATGGTGCCGGTAATGGTTCAAATAAAGGACTGTGTTAAAGGTACCTGCTGTAGATTAACAAACTGTTATTAAACCTACCGTATGTTGCCGAGGCATGAGAGTTGTGTATTGAGCTTTAATGTGACCGTAAGAGATTAGCGACCATTATGACAAATGGCTTAAAACAATACACTGTATATTCACACAACACCATACCCACGCCTCCACGGCACGCCACCTTTTGTCCCCTATTTGGTAGTGGAAAAGTTGGCAACCCCACATCTAAGTGACCTCTTCAGTCTCAACTGACTGCAGGTGTCCACACCCTTACAAACAATACAGCGGCATAACGACCCAAACCGACCACCGGTTTCATATGCAAATATGGGTTTGACCATTAGCTAGAGTAGACTGCAGATCAATGGCCATGTGTACTGTGTGTACCATGTGTACTATTCACAGAGGATTAGAGAATAGTTGCAATCACAGATGGGGACAGATGTACTTTTAGCCCCCCTGTTTCAAGGATGGTTGTTCCCTCTTCACATATAGATGGCATCTTTGACTCCCCGTTCAAACCTGTAGAAGGTGCCAAAATCAATGCAGACCAGCTACACTGAGAGGGTACTGTTACGGTAATGGAAAACGACACTCTGCGAGTCGAGTCGAGTTGAGCTGGTACCGTGTAGTGGAAAACGGGCATTAGACCCTCCCTCGGTTCAGGGATGGTTGCTCCCTCGTCACATAGATGGCCTCTTTGACTCCCTGTTCAAACCAGCGTTCCTCCCCATCAAGGATGTGCACATCCTCATCCTTGAAAGAGTGGCCACTGGCCTGTAGATGGTGCAGACTGTGTAGATGGTGCAGACTGTGGAGTCCTGGCCTGTAGATGGTGCAGACTGTGTAGATGGTGCAGACTGTGGAGTCCTGGCCTATACATGGTGTAGACTGTGTAGATGGTGTACACTGTGGAGTCCTGGTCTGACGTGTTAGCTCTCCTGTGTTGTGCCATCCTCTTGGCCAGCGTCTGTTTGGTTTCCCTGATGTACAAGTCACGGCGATCCTCCCGGCACTTACAGCTACACTATATCGCTCTGTTTGTGCCGGGGGACCCGATCCTTGGAGTGGACCGAGTTCTGGCGCAGCGTGTTTTGGGTATTGAAAGCAACTGAGATGCGGTGGCAGCACAGTAGCACAGTGGATAGTGCAGTCACCTCGCAGCAAGAAGGTCGTGGGTTTGAGCCCCAGGGTAGTCCAACCTTGGAGGTTGTCCCAGTGTGGAGTTTGCATGTTCTCCCTGTGTCTGTGTGGGTTTTCTCCCACAGTCCAAAGACCTGTAGGTCAGGTGGATCGGCCGTACTAAATTGTCCCTTGGTGTGTGTGTATGTGGGCCCTGTTTGGTTTGGTGACAGGTCTGCCGGCCTGTCCAGGGTGTCTCCCCAGCTGCCACCCAATAACTGATGGGATAGGCTTCAGCATCCCGCGACCCTGATTGGGATAAGCGGCTTGGATAAGGGATGGATGAGAGGCGGTGTATGGAAAATATGCATCTCACCTGTTGCGGCACTCCAGCCACATACAGAATCCCCACTGGTTGACGCTGAGGCAGCTGTTGTCCTCCTCCTCTCCTCAATCAGCTGGGGCACTGTTTGGGGTCTTCCTGGCTTTGACAGATGCCCAGTCAGGATGACCACACTTAACCAGGGCCTGTTTGATGTGGGATTTCTCCTCTTCCCCGGCCGCTGTGTCGGTGGGGACGTTGTCAGCTGGGTGGTGCAGCGTCCTGATGACTCCTGGTTTGTGCTCCAGTGGATGGTGAGAGTCAAACCTTAAGTTTATATACAGGCAGGAATACAAGAACAAATGGAAATAATAGTAAACATATTTTGCAAACTCTCTGTAGCAACACAAGTGATAACTGGACCATGTTGGAAAAGGGCGTAGGATGAAGTAAAGAACTTTTCTGGTCCTACCCCTTTCTTATACTTTATCAATCAAAACAAAACAAAACAAAACTTCCAAGACAAAACAAAAGTGGAAAAAAGAAAAGAAATACCAATGCATAGAGATCAACATAAACAAAACAGTACAAGTCAAACAAGGCACCTTACACGTCATGTATCATGTCATGTTATTCCAGTCCACATCTTTGTTCATCCATCCTATATCTGCTCAATATGTTGTTTTTAAAGAGTTGTTTAAACTTACTTATTGATGTACACAGCCTAATTTCTTTTCTACAGTTGTTCCATGGATTGACTCCTTTGATGGATATACAATGAAGATTTGCATTTGTCCTCACTGGTTGTTTTTTGAATATACATGTTCCCCCACACTTCCACACGGTAGGTGATGTATGGAGGTATGAAGGAGCAGTACAAGGTGTATAGTGCTGGTTGATGCAGGAGATCTTTGGCTTTATATAGTATTGCAATTGACCTTGATATTTTTGCTTTAATATACTTTATATGTGGTTCCCAACATAATTTATTGTCTATTATTACTCCAAGAAATTTGATTTCCGACACTTTTTCGATTTCTACGTCGTTTATCATGAGCTTCTTGTTTGAGTTTGTTGACCGATTCCCAAATATTTTAAATTTTGTTTTGCTTAGATTTAGTGTTAGTTTATTTGAATCAAACCAACTCTTTAGTTTCTTCAATTCATTTCCTGCTGTATCCAAAAGTTGTTCCAAGTTGTCCCCACTGCAAAGTAGGTTTGTGTCATCTGTAAATAAGATTATTTTTAGTGCTTTTGAAACCTCACATATTTTTGTTAATCTACAAAATAAACAACAGTGGCCCCAACACTGAGCCTTGAGGAACCCCACACTTAACCATCATTAATTGTGATTTATAACTATTAATTAGCACATATTGGTTCCTATTACTTAGGTAACTGGATAGCCAAGAAAGAGCTACTCCTCTGATTCCATATTTTTGTAGTTTTATTAATAATAAGTCATGGTCAACCGTATCAAATGCTTTTTTTTAGATCTAGGAATACTCCTACAGCATATTCTTTCTTTTCTATAGCAGTTGTTATCTCTTCCACAAAATCAATGAGTGCAGATGATGTAGTCCTATTGGTTCTAAATCCATACTGTTGTTCACACAGAGCATTATGTTTTGTCATAAAGTCATCCAACCTTGTGTATAATATTTTTTCCAGTATTTTAGAGAATTGTGAAAGCAAAGAAACAGGTCTGTAATTTGAGAGTGTGTGTCTATCTCCAGCCTTGTATATGGGTATGACTTTAGCCGTTTTCGTTTTACATGGAGAAACACCAGTTTTCAGAGATTGATTGCATATAAGAGGTTTCACCACACACTCAATAATATCTTTAACTAGTGACATTTCAATACCACTGCAGTCTGTTGACGTCTTACTCTTAAACCTTTTGACAATGTCAGTAATTTCTTTTTCCTCTGTTCCCTTTAAAAACAGAGATTCTTTTAGCTGTACATCTTTACTTGCCACCTCATTTCTACAGCCAGTGCTCGCAGCCTCCCCAGCCAAACCAGGACCTGTCTTCTTTAAAAAGTCTTTACATGATACATTTTTCTTCTTACATGAGTTAATCATGGCTTGTCAGTAATTTTCTGTTTTACTACTCTCTTATCAAGAGGACGGTTGTTTTCATAAAGAGCCGGTTATGGACAAGAGTGTGTCATAGGCTTCGTCTACATCTTCCACGTGTACTGTATCCCAGTCCTGTACCATCACATCACTTTTAAAAGATGTAATTGTCCCTTCTGTTTTTTGTCTGATTATTTTGTGTTGTAACGTCCTCATTTGCCCCTGTACAGCTCTGAATGACTGCAAACACTGGCAGATGGTCAAGTCTCATTTATTATTAGCCCACTCATGACTTTCCTGTCAGTTCCAGTAGTGAATATGTTGTCAGTTGGTGCAGCACTGTGAGATGTTGCTCTGGTTGGGCGTGTGGTTGAGGGATACAGGCTCATACTGTACACTGAATTAATGAATCCTGTAGTGGCGTTGTGTTCAAGTGGGTTTAACAGATCAATAGTGAAGTCTTGGGATGTGGCACATTTCACCGTGGACACCACGTCAAGTCCACCAGGGAGGATGTGGAACACCACGGCTCAGCCTTCTTGCACTGTGCAACTCCAACTGCTGATGGGGGACATTTAGGGGACGTTTGATTGGTGATGTTCACCATAAACCAAGGCATACTGATCGGTACTTAAGGTTTGACTCTCATCGTCCACTGGAGCACACACTTGACTCCCTTGTTTAGTCCCCAGGTTTGAACGGGGGGTCCAAGAGGTCATCCATGTTACGAGGGAACGACCATCCCTGAACCAACCAAAAAAGCAGTCCCCAGACATTGGTAGGCGGAGATCTGCGGTCGTCTGGTATTGTGAGAGTGGTGTGTAGCAACAATAGCAACAGTAGAGTGCCCCCCCCCCCTGACAGGCCCTGTGTAATCTCAACCCTGTGTAGATGTACTACACGTATATGTGGAACTGCTTTGGGAACAAGTTTGTGTTCATGCCAATAAAGCTGTTTGAATGGAGAATCCATCCCTGATCCTGGGGGGGGGGGTGGCAGGGGCCCATCTGTCGCCATCCTACAATGCTGTGGTTGCAACCATTCCCAAATCCGGTGTGAGTAGTACACATGGCCGTTGTAACTCTAGTTGAAGGCCCATATTTGCGTACGAAACTGCTGGTTGGTTTGGGTCGTTGGGACTGAAGAGGTGGCTCAGATGGTGATGAAGCGTTTCTCTCAGTAAACGTGGTGTCCAGGTGATTCAACCCTCTTTGTTTTTCTTACCTGGATTGCTGAGCAGCATCAAGGCCTTTGAATCAAGTCAACACAGAGACCGGTATTATCCTCTCACCTCTGTCTGAAGTGGCTCCCATCAAACAGGCTGACGTCGTTAAACTCTAATGGCCCTTCCTCTCAATACAAACACATGCTAATTACGATGAGGAGGCTCCTGGTGTTGGGCTGGAGCCCACCTCCACATCTGCAGGCTGGATATAAGACCGGACAAAACGGATTCGGCTCATTTCTTCTCAGGAAACTGGGCATTTGGAAATGGCGATGGACGGATCCAAAGTCACAGACTTCGGTATCGACCGCATCCTGGGCCCTGAGGTCGGACAATCCTCTCGGACCCCTCCGACAGCTTGTCGGGGTCTTACGTTTTTCCCGGAGGGACTTTTCTACGGGACGTCTTTTAACCAGAACCGGCCCGCCCTTGGGGGTGCGGTTCTGGTTCGGGGCTGTGTGCTGTTCAAGGAGACGAGCGTCGGAAACGGCAGAATTTACGCACACAGACCTTCCGGTTTTGATCACTTGGACCGGATGGTTCTCTACCCGAACTCCCACACACACACTGGTAAGAATCATATCTATCTATCTATCTATCTATCTATCTATCTATCTATCTATCTATCTATCTATCTATCTATCTATCTATCTATCTATCTATCTATCTATCTATCTATCTATCTATCTATCTATCTATCTATCTATCTATCTGTCTATCTGTCTGTCTATCTATCTGTCTGTCTGTCTATCCATGTAGACATGGCTCTACGTCACATCGCCATCGTGTCGTTTTCAGTTGAGCCAGATAAACCCTTCTCGTGCTTCCGTACCTCTGTACTTCCTGTTAAAGACATGTATCGTCAGCATAGATGATGACCATATCCTGTCTGTTGCTAGCAGGTGTCCATCAGCCGCGGGTTGAATGCCTGGTTCACCTGCCGGCGCCGCATTGGACCAGAGGCCGGCTGGGGGTGAGGTTCACCTGCGGACAGACCCGGCAGCTGGAGGCGCTGTTCGGCCTAACGCAGCACCCCGACCCGGAGGCCCGAGCCGAGCTGGCCCGCAGAGCCGGCCTGTCTGAGGAGACCGTCCGGGTAAGGCCTTTTGACCCCCCCCTCCCTTTTTTATTCACTATGCACAAGAACAACTCAGTCGAGGGGAAATTCGGCTTTATCTTAGTTTTCTAATTTGTCGGGGGAATTTTTTAAAAGATCATATAACTTTTATCACGTAGCTTTTATTCCTTGTAGAGGATTCCCAGTATAATGTAGATCCACTCAGGAGGATAACACATTTGGGAGAAGATTTCCAGATCCTGTTCTAGTGGGTAAAACATGTTGCGTGACAGAATTACATCGCAACAGTGTCCATCGCTTTTGCTTTGCAGTATGATACAGATGTTGTGCTGTCTTTAGAGATAGAAGCCGGAAATGAGGAATTTGTTTGTTCTATCCATTTGTGGATGTCAAGCCAGGATGTATGTATTACATCACATGAGGAAATATAAATGGTCCGTACTTTCATCCAAATCAGAACACAGCCTAAGTAATCCTGATTCTAATTCCTTTTGAGGGACAAGTGTTGTGCAACATTCTGAAGTGTGTTTCTTTAGTTTTGGGGGTACAGGGCGTGTTAGACATTGCTCTTCGCCTATACACTGAATTTGTATCAAATTTGTGCAGGATGTGACCTTTGTTTCGCCTTACGGGGAATCATTTCTGAGTGAGACGGTTTCTTATACAATGATTGCTACGTTTCCTTGTTAGGGATTAAACCCCTTGACTTGGTAGGGTGGCCAGCTGCCGTAGTGTAGGCTGCTGTGCCAGTACACGTTGTGTTAGGAAGACACATTCTCGAGGAAGTGCTTTGTGTAAATTACAAACGTCTGATTTTGAAGGGTTGAAATTACGTTTAGTGCAGAATTGTTCATAGTGGCCGCTAGCATCCATTAAGTCAACTATAGACCGTATAGTCTACTCCCGTATTTCCACAACGTGTGTCTGGTGTGTGGTGTGTGTCTGTGTGAGAGTCTATAAACGGCCAAACTAAAGCACTTGGGGCCTTGATTCTTTTTGGAGGTTATTGGGGATGATCAGGGGCACCTATAAAAAATAGCAGAAAATTAAAATTATGCATAATTAATGATGCATAAATATGCAAAATATGCATTTTTATACAAATGGCTAAAAACCACTTTTCTCGGCATTTCAGATGATTCTGAGCATCTTTGATTTTTTCACCTATAAATTTTTTTTTTTCTGGTACTTAGAAATGTTTTGGCATTATGCAAAATAAATGCATTTTTGCAAAAATGCACTTATGATCCTCATTTTTTTTTGGAGGTTGTAGGTATTGTTCCAGAGAGGACCAGAAAAATAGCAGAAAATTAAAATAATTATGCATAATTATGCAAAATATGCATTTTCTAAAAATGGCTAAAAACCACTTTTCTCGGCATTTCAGATGATTCTGAGCATTTGGGGGGAGGGAGTTGGAGTGGGGGGGGTTTAGGGGCAGGGGGAAGGCGGTTAGCTGGCAGGATGAAGAGGAGGGAGATTTAGACGGGTGGAGAACCACACCGCTACATTGTAGCGGGGTTCTTCTAGTTCTCTTCATAGAGTGCAATACTTATCTAATACTCCAGAGTACAGTAGTATGAGGTGAAAGGTTTTGTACATACAACCTTTTCCAGTATGACAGTATTTGTTTGTGGAAGTCTGGTAATGATCCAGGTAGTTTATCACCACTGAAGTCCGTTTTGAAATGAAATCACAACCCTCCAGTTTTACTGAGCGAGTGGTTTAGAATACAGATCTTGGCCAAATAGTTTTTAAAGTTCCATTAAGGCAATCAAAACCAATAACTTTTAGGACACCATCCTTTGTTTCTTTAACCGTATGACTTTTTTCGTATAATGTGGTTGGTTTCCCCAAATGCAGTTCAGATTCATTTGGTTACTAGATTTTATCAATTTATTTGAAATTGCATTAGAGGAGATCGGGTAAATAAACATTCCATCTCTGTTAGATAGAGTCAACCGACTACTGAATGATCTCTTTGGAGCCATGAATTGAACTTGGCTTTCACTTTACGGACAGGCGACCCATTACTGCATCAAGGTCAGCAATTGATGATCACACATTAGTTTGAAGCTCTCTTCAGCTTGGCAATATATTTTGCTATATCCTTTAAGAATGTGTGACAGTCCTTGTTAGAAAATGTAGAACTGTAAAGTTGGCTCAAAGAAGGTTGAATCAGGTCATCTGGACACAGCGTTTATTGACGGCAACGTTTCATCATCATCTCAGTGACCTCTTCAGTCTAACGGATGGCAGGTACCCCACCCTTATAAACAACACAGCACAACACAGTGCCCAACGACCCAAACCAACAACCAGTTTCATGTGCAAATATGGGAGTGACCGTTGATTATGTGTATTATTCACAGAGGATTGGGGATTGTTGCAGTCACAGCATTGTAAGACGGCGAGATATATAATGACCAAAATCAACGACCAGTTTCATGTGCAGATATGGGTGTGACCGTTAACTAGTTTCAATGGCCATGTGTACTATTCACATAGGATTTGGGAGTAGTTGTAATCACAGCATTGAAAGATGGTGACAGATGTACTCTTACGCCCCCCACGGTTCAGGGATGGTTGTTCCCTCTTCACATAGATGGCCTCTTTGACTCCCCATTCAAACCAGCGTTCCTCCCTATCAAGGATGTGCACATCCTCATCTTTGAAAGAGTGGCCACTGTCCTGTAGATGGTGTAGACTGTGGAGTCCTGGCCTGTAGATGTAGTAGACTGTGGAGTCCTGGCCTGTAGATGGTGTAGACTGTGGAGTCCTGGCCTGTAGATGTAGTAGACTGTGGAGTCCTGGCCTGTAGATGGTGTAGACTGTGGAGTCCTGGCCTGTAGATGGTGTAGACTGTGGAGTCCTGGCCTGTAGATGTTGTAGACTGTGGAGTCCTGGCCTGTAGATGTTGTAGACTGTGGAGTCCTGGCCTGTAGATGGTGTAGACTGTGGAGTCCTGGTCTGTAGATGGTGTAGACTGTGGAGTCCTGGCCTGTAGATGGTGTAGACTGTGGAGTCCTGGCCTGTAGATGGTGTAGACTGTGGAGTCCTGGCCTGTAGATGGTGTAGACTGTGGAGTCCTGGCCTGTGTTGTGCCATCCTCTTGGCCAGCGTCTGGTGTCTGGCGAAGGCGTATGAATTTAAATACTTGGGTCAACTATTCAAAGTGGCTGTTGGGGAGTGCAGAATAGAGATGAAAAAGAGCATGTAGGCAGGGTGGAGTGGGTGGAGAAGAGTGTCAGGAGTGATGTGTGACAGAAGGGTACCAGCAAGAGTTAAAGGGAAGGTTTACAAGATGGTAGTGAGACCAGCTATGTTGTATGGTTTGGAGACAGTGGCACTGATGAAAAGACAGGAGGTGGAGCTGGAGGTGGCAGAGATGAAGATGATAAGATTTTCATTGGGAGTGACGAAGAAGGACAGGATTAGGAAGGAGTATATTAGAGGGACAGCTCAGGTTGGACGGTTTGGAGACAAAGCAAGAGAGGCAAGATGGAGATGGTGTGGACATGTGTGGAGGAGAGATGCTGGGTATACTGGGAGAAGGATGCTGAATATGGAGCTGCCAGGGAAGAGGAGAAGAGGAAGGCCAAAGAGGAGGTTTATGGATGTGGTGAGGGAGGACATGCAGGTGGCTGGTGTGACAGGAAGATGCAGAGGACAGGAAGAGATGGAAACGGATGATCTGCTATGGCGCCCCCTGATGGGAGCAACCGACAATAGTAGTAGTAGTAGTAGAACAAGATATCGGCTATGACTGAGAAGCGCATATTTACCAATATTCCCCTCAAATGTATAAAATAACTGTAATCTGAATTGTGGTTCGCTGAATACAGACCCTTCATTTCTGCATTCTGCGTACGTAACGCTGATCCATATGAAGCCGGTCCTGTATGTGTCTTACAGCCTGAACACACTTCCTGCTGGCTACCTCTCTGATAAATGCACCAGCTACAAGGACAAAGAAACTGTAAGTCCCGGTTTACCTAGAGCCTCTTCTTCCCTTCTGTCTTTCTGCAGGTGTGGTTTAAGAACCGCAGGGCCCGGCAGAAGCGCCAGGGCAAACGGTCAAAGGCCAAGTTTCCCTCGCCGTCAAAGGAGATGGAGCGTGGAGCCCACCAGTCCTCCTCCACAGAAAACCTCCTCACTTCCTTCCTCTGAGTCTTTGAAATGGCCGAGTCTAGCTTCCCTTTATTCTTGGTTGATTTTTTTCTTAAATGGATTTTTGCTGCTCCACCCCCTCTGCTGATCCGGGCTGCAGACTACCACATGCCTCCTCCCATACATGTGGAGTCGTCAGCTGCTTCTTTTCACCTGACAGTGAGGAGTTTCACCAGGGGGACGTAGCACATGGGAGGCTAACACTATTCCCCCAGTTCTCCCTCCCTCTCCCCGAACAGGCGCCCCAAACGACCAGAGGAGGCGCTAGTGCAGCGACCAGGACACATAACCACATCCGGTTTCCCAACCGCAGACACGGCCAGTTGTGTCTGTAGGGGCGCCTGACCAAGCCGGAGGTAACACGGGGATTTGAACCAGCGATCCCCGTGTTGAAAGGCAACAGAACTTGTTTAATTTATTGACCATCAGTGCATGGTTACCAGGCTGCTGACATGTGTATGCGTTTTGGCTTTTTATGAAAAATAAATGCATATAAGCTCACACCCCAATGTGCACTTGGTGTTGTGATTTCAACAGCTCATAAAACGGACTCACACCTTCACGCATCACTGCTGGTGTCCTGATAATAAAGCTCAGTAAAAAGTTGTGAGCATATCGTCATACATATGTAGATAGACAGATAGACAGACAGACAGACAGACACCCTAGATGGCAGTTCACTATTGAACTAGGGAGCAGTTTTAGACAAGAAGCGTTTCATCATCATCTAAGTGACCTCTTCAGTCTCAACTAACTGCAGGTGTCCCCACCCTGCACTCAGTTGCATACAATACAGCTGCATAACGACCCAAACCAACGACCAGCTTCATGTGCAGATATGGGAGTGACCATTGATTAAGTGTATTATTCACAGAGGATTGGGGATTGCTGCAGTCACAGCATTGTAAGACGGCGAGATATATAACGACCAAAACAACGACCAGTTTCATGTGCAGATATGGGTGTGACCATTAACTAGTTTCAACGGCCACGTGTACTATTCACAGAGGAGTTGTAATCACAGCATTGAAAGATGGTGGCAGATGTACTCTTACGCCCCCCTCGGTTCAGGGATGGTTGTTCCCTCTTAACATCGATGGCCTCTTTGACTCCCCGTTCAAACTTGTAGCGGGTACCAAAATCATTCAAACCAGAGTTCCTCCCCATCAAGGATGTGCACATCCTCATCCTTGAAAGAGTGGCCACTGGCCTGTAGATGGTGTAGACTGTGGAGTCCTGGCCTGTAGATGGTGTAGATTGTGGAGTCCTGGTCTGTAGATGGTGTAGACTATGGAGTCCTGGCCTGTAGATGGTGTAGACTGTGGAGTCCTGGTCTGTAGATGGTGTAGACTGTGGAGTCCTGGCCTGTAGATGGTGTAGACTGTGGAGTCCTGGCCTGTAGATGGTGTAGACTGTGGACTCCTGGCCTGTAGATGGTGTAGACTGTGGAGTCCTGGCCTGTAGATGGTGTAGACTGTGGAGTCCTGGCCTGTAGATGGTGTAGACTGTGGAGTCCTGGCCTGTAGATGGTGTAGACTGTGGAGTCCTGGCCTGTAGATGGTGTAGACTGTGGAGTCCTGGCCTGACGTGTTAGCTCTCCTGTAAAACGTGTTAGCTCAGTAAAACGTTGTGAGCATATCGTCATACATATGTAGATAGACAGATAGACAGACAGACAGACAGACAGACACCCTAGATGGCAGCTCACTATTGTAGTAGGGAGCAGTTTTAGACAAGAAGCGTTTCTCATCATCTAAGTGACCTCTTCAGTCTCAACTGACTGCAGGTGTCCCCACCCTTATGAACAATACAGCTGCATAACGACCCAAACCAACGACCAGTTTCATATGCAAGTATGGGCGTGACCATTAACTAGAGTTTCAGTGGCCACGTGTATTATTCACAGGAGATTTGGGAATGTTTGCATCAGGGAATTGCAACGTATTAGGATGGAGTGGAAATAAGCCATACTACTGCCACCGAGCAAATTTCCGCCCCCTGCGGGATTCGATCAGGCGTTGTATTGCACCACGAGACGACGTCGCTAACCGCTTGACTGTAGGGGGGCCGACCCTCTGGCGATTGGCCAGTGAGTCTTTTTATAGGTTACACCACTAGTCAGCCACCTAGTGGACGCGGTTGTAACAACAGTCTAATTACCCACGTACCTTCTGAGGGCGTGTCAAGTAAAATACTCAGCCCCCTTGCACAGTTTGCGAGTTATTGAGTTCCGTCAAGCTATTACAATTTGATTTGAGGGAGGAAAAAATGAAAAAGCATCCCTGTCGACGCGATGGAAGGACACTTATAGCACTATTAAAGTGGCTAACAAGACGAGCTAATAGGCTAACGTGAGTGGTAAGCTAGCAGCAACGGCGTTCCAGATCGGCAGCATGTCCGAATACAAGGAGGGTAAGCAAGATTTAGAATCTGACCTGGAGAGAGTGGTAAAGTGGATGATTGTCAGTGACGTTGCGACAGAGAACAAGGTCAGTGTGTTTCTTCCAGCTATTGGAGATGATGCCTCCAGAGTTTGGAAAAACTTAGTCATGCCAGCAGGGAGAAAGACTTGACCAAGGCACTCGGCGACCATTACAAGCCAAACCCACTTGTCATTGCGGAGCGATTCCGATTTCAGAAAAGAAATCAACACGAGGGTGAGTCGGGGTCTGACTATATGAGGGTTTCCGTGCAACGTCATCACAGAGATGCGTGCGCAACTCGGGGGCAGAAAGCAGCCACAGCGCAGAGATTTTAACCCGGATAGAGCTCAGATACAGCAGAGATGACGTGCAGTTGTTGTGCGATAAACTGCGCAAACCGCCAAAAGGATGGGTGGAAAATGTTCAACATTCCAAAGGGGTCACAAAGGCATGTGACCCCTTTGGAATGTTGAACATTTTCCTTGTTGAACCGCAAAGCGGTTTTGCCCCCTGGCTGCGCACGCACCCAGTCCTGTTTGTAAACAGGAAACCCGTCTATATAGTAGCATCAAAACCACTGTCAACTCACGGTGATTTTGGTCAACGCCTGGATGACGACGCTCTACGTCACCGTTTTGTAAGTGGTTTGAGAGCTGAGGCGTTTCTGGGAAAACAGAAGAACGTGGAACTGTGAGCAAGGTGTATAACCCGGAAATAAGGGAAGATACATGGAAAAAGCAGCAACACTCAACATTGACATCTTGGCGTGTCCAAAATGGCATATGGTGTCCTTTCGCAGATGGTTGCGTTGTGGAAATGGCGGGAGCCATCCCTCGTATACCCGTGGTGACTCCCTGAGGAGGCAGGGTTACTGTTTGAGCTAGCGGTGTGTAAAAACGAGGCATACAAGTTAACAGTTAAGGGGCTTTAGTGTCGAACTGTAAGTATCAACAATACAGAGATGAACTGGCGCACGCAGGAGACAGCATGCCTTACGTAACATTGACTACAGCTAACATCCACTGGGTGCTGCTATAATACCACCCGTAACATCCCCCTTCCCTTTAAGTAAACAAAACACTTCTTGAAATACCAGCTCGTGAACTTCACCCAAGACATGGTTGTATCTAGATCTCGAAAACAATTCAACAGCCTGTCTAAACACTGAACATTAGAACCAGTCCATGTGAGCTTATAGGTTCAGTCTGTTGAGAGGCCGTATCTGAGCTTTGCCTTCCAGCTCAGCTCCCTCTTCACCACAACGGTCTGGTACAACATCCACATTACTGCTGATGCTGATGGTATTCCTACGAGTATGGTATTGCTACAAGTATGTAGTAAACTATACTTTTCTAGAAGTTCAGAGTATGGCATTAATGTGCCACTAGAGGTGAGGAGCTGCTTAACCAGACGAATTCCATGGATAAACCAGTTTTCCAAGAATAATTATTTGTGTTTCTATAATATTTCTCTCTTGTTCCATATGTATTATCTGTGGGGGGCGATTATGTTTATAAAGTAAAGACCAGCAGAGGAGCAGTTGTTTGTGAAAACTTGACAATTTCAAGGGGATTTTTTTTCAACATTGTAGCTGCAAAGAAAAACAAATTTAAGGCCTCCGGGTTTTGAGAACAAGTAATTGGGAGTAAGATTCCAAATAGAAGTCGGGTTTCTAAGAAACCGTTTGATCCAATTTGTCTTGAAAATGTTGTTAAGGGTGGAGAAGTCAAGAAAGTTCAGGCCTCCATGTTCACGGGAGTTCATTAAGGCTGATTTTCTAACATAGTGCATTCTGTTTCTCCACACAAAATTATAAAGCATGTTGTCAATGACCACAGAGGTCTGGTTGTTCATGTCTGGAGATAAGGCTGCATAATAGCGTCTAAGCTAAGTCTAACTAACCAGGAACAATATGACCTTAAACTCCCAGGCACCAGCGCTTTAGATGAGAGTGTACCTATGTCAGAGTGTGTGCAGATGGTGAAGAGCACATTCGTCCCTCAGTGATGTCTTCATGTTACTATCTGAGTAGGTGTAGGTTTATGTGACCATCTGAGCAGGTGTAGGTTTATGTGACCATCTGAGCAGGTGTAGGTTTATGTGACCATCTGAGTAGGTGTAGGTTTATGTGACCATCTGAGCAGGTGTAGGTTTATGTGACCATCTGAGCAGGTGTAGGTTTATGTGACCATCTGAGTAGGTGTAGGTTTATGTGACCATCTGAGCAGGTGTAGGTTTATGTGACCATCTGAGCAGGTGTAGGTTTATGTGACCATCTGAGCAGGTGTAGGTTTATGTGACCATCTGAGCAGGTGTAGGTTTATGTGACCATCTGAGTAGGTGTAGGTTTATGTGACCATCTGAGCAGGTGTAGGTTTATGTGACCATCTGAGTAGGTGTAGGTTCATGTGACCATCTGAGCAGGTGTAGGTTTATGTGACCATCTGAGTAGGTGTAGGTTTATGTGACCATCTGAGCAGGTGTAGGTTTATGTGACCATCTGAGTAGGTGTAGGTTTATGTGACCATCTGAGCAGGTGTAGGTTTATGTGACCATCTGAGCAGGTGTAGGTTTATGTGACCATCTGAGTAGGTGTAGGTTCATGTGACCATCTGAGCAGGTGTAGGTTTATGTGACCATCTGAGTAGGTGTAGGTTCATGTGACCATCTGAGCAGGTGTAGGTTTATGTGACCATCTGAGTAGGTGTAGGTTTATGTGACCATCTGAGCAGGTGTAGGTTTATGTGACCATCTGAGCAGGTGTAGGTTTATGTGACCATCTGAGTAGGTGTAGGTTTATGTGACCATCTGAGCAGGTGTAGGTTTATGTGACCATCTGAGCAGGTGTAGGTTGTGCTTCTAGTGGAAACAGCGATGGACGGATCTCCGTCCCCTCTATCATCACACGAGTCCCAGCGAACATCCAGACCACATGTTGCCCAGAGCACCGCGTCTTTGCCAAAAAAGGCCCACATGTGATTTGGCATATTTGGGCCATATTTGCTATTATACATGTGGGCCACTTCAGGCTCACATCCGTTTTGTCAGAGCCAGAAGAAGACCATCAGTGCCGCATCACTGCCTGAAGTGGCCCACATCCAGATGCTGTCTGGGCCGGGTAGTGTAGCAGTCTATTCCGTTGCCTACCAACATGGGGATCACCAGTTCGAATCCCCGTGTTACCTCCGGCTTGGTTGGGCGTCCCTACAGACACAATTGGCCGTGCCCGGAAGCTGGATGTGGGTATGTGTCCTGGTTGCTGCACTAGCGCCTCCTCTGGTCAGTTGTTTGGAGGGAGAGGGGGAACTGGGGGGAATAGCGTGATCCTACCACGTGCTACGTCCCCCTGGTGAAACTCCTCACTGTCAGGTGAAAAGAAGCGGCTGGTGACTCCACATGTATCGGAGGAAACGTGGTAGTCTGCAGCCCTCCCCGGATCAGCAGAGGGGGTGGAGCAGAGACCGGGACGGCTCGGAAGAGTGGGGTAACTGGCCGGGTACAGTTGGGGAGAAAAGGAGGGGGGAAAAAAACAAAAAATAAAAAATGGATACGTGGTCCGGATCGCTTAATAAACCTAATCATAGCGCGGGCCGGTAGGTTGAGACCCCTGCCCTAGCCAGAAGAAGAAAGGATGGGAAAGAAAAGAAAAGGTAGGTAGCTCTTTATTTCAAACACAGTAAACAAGCAAGCGTCACATGTTTGAAAAGGAGGAAGTTTCTACTTATGATACCATGCCCCCTCTCGGATGCTCAATCTATACAAGCCATGCAATCTGTACAACCTATACAACCCATACAATCTATACAACCTATACAAGCCATGCAATCTGTACAACCTATACAATCTGTACAACCCATGCAATCGATACAACCTATACAATCTGTACAACCTATACAACCCATACAATCTATACAACCTATACAACCCATACAATCTATACAACCTATACAATCTGTACAACCCATGCAATCGATACAACCTATACAATCTATACAACCTATACAACCCATGCAACCTATACAACCCATGCAATCTATACAACCTATACAACCCATACAATCTATACAACCTATACAATCTATACAACCTATACAACCCATACAATCTATACAACCTATATAATCCATGCAACCTATACAACCTATACAATCTATACAACCCATACAATCTATACAACCTATACAATCTATACAACCTATACAACTATACAACCTATGCAACCCATACAATCTATACCATCTATACAACCTATACAACTATACAACCTATACAACCCATACAATCTATACAACCTATACAATCTCCTTAATAAACTTGTTTGTTTTTACACATCAGAGTATGTCTTACTCGTGTCACTGAGTCAACAACAACAAAACAATAAGACTAGTAATGATGGAAATTAAAAATAGAATAAAAATAAGAAAAATAATGGAAAAAAGGAAATTAAATTGTGTGTGTGTGTGTGTGTGTGTGTGTGTAAGCAAAGGAATTAAAGCACTAAAAATTCCGAAAAGAAGCGAAAAAGAAGCCCAGATAATAAAAGCAATAATAATGGTGTCCCATTAGAAAAAGAACGGTGACAGCAATAAAACACTGAGAAAAAGAGAAAAAATAAATTCAAAAAAATCCCCACTAATAAAATCGATAATGAGGAAGAAAAACAACAGCATCCACCAGGGTGTCGTTGTCATGAGAGCAGCAAGGCCTCCTCATCATCCTTATACCGCTTTAAAACCATCTTTTGGTACCTTTTGTTGAAATGGTGCCGATACACAATGGAGGGTAGATTCACCAGGGGCTGCGGCTCCTTTAAGGAAGACGTTGGGCGTGATGACGTAGGCACTGCTTAGAGTTTCCGGGGCGGAGCCATGTTGGCAGCAGCCTAGCGGTTGGTTAGCTGGTTGCCAGGGGAGATTGTGCTGTAGCGGGGTTGTTTTGTGTGGCGAGTAAACGGGATGGACTCGACTCGAACTCTCCGTCTTCTCCTCCCTGCGCTCCCCCATTGGTGACCCCGCACGTTGACAACGAACATGTCGACCCAAAGCGATGACGACACCGCTCCGGTTCCGAGTGATGCTAACGGTATGGCTCATGTTAGCGCTAGCATCTCAGCAGCGACGGTGAAGTAGCCCGAGTTTTGGCAGCGCCGTCCCCGGCCATGGTTTCAGCACCTTGAAGCCCAGTTCGAGCTGGGAGGAATAACGCGGGACGGTACGAGGTATTTCCACGTGGTGGCGGCGTTGGATGCCCGGACGACGGCCCGAGCTATGGGGCTACTGGAAGCCCCCCGGCTGTGGGGAAATATGGCACACTCACGGCTTCCTGTTGCAGCGCTGCCGGAGATGGAGAAGGCGGGCTGTGTTATTACCACAGCAGGTTTGGTGCCAGGGCCAAGCAGTGTCGCCCGCCATGCAGCTTCAGCGTCCAGGGAAACGCCAGGGGGCGCTCAATAGCAGCTATGAGCGCCGGCGAGAACAGCAGGCTGTTGTTTATCAAGGACGCCTCATCTGGCCGGCGGCTGCTGGTCGGTTCGGCCGCTCAGCGTAGCATCCTGCCTGCATCTGCCGCGGACACCATGGGCGGCGGTCAAGGCCCCCCGATGGGTGCCGCGAATGGCACGCCCATACGTACCTACGGCACCAGGTATGTGGAGGTGTGTTTCGGCAGGCGGCGTTTCGGCTGGGACTTCGTTATGGCCGCGGTGTCGGTTCCCCTCCTGGGCGCGGACTTCCTGTGCGCCTTCAGGCTGCCGGTGGATGTTACGAACTGTCGCTTGATCGATAATGTCACTTTCGCTACATACCCGTGCACACTGGGAGGTGCAGGGACGCCCGGCCTGTCAAACATGCTCGCCGCCGGAGATACGTATCAACGACTGCTCGCAGAGTTCCCTGACCTCACCACACCCACGTTCTCATCAGCGGTGGCCAACCACGGCGTGGAGCACCATATTGCCACCGACGGCCCCCCGGTCTACGCACGTGCTCGGCGCCTCGACTCTGCTAAGCTCGCGATCGCCAGGGAGGAGTTTGCCACCATGGAACGCCTCGGCATCGTGCGCCGCTCGGACAGCCCGTGGGCCTCCCCCCTGCACATGGTTTCTAAGGCTGATGGCGGTTGGCGCCCCTACGGCGATTTTCGTCACCTGAACAACGTCACAAGCCCCGACCGCTACCCCGTCCCGCACATACAGGACTTCTCCGCCCACCTGGCGGGGGCCACCATCTTTTCCAAAGTAGATTTGGTGCGGGACTACCACCAGGTACCGGCCCACCCTCGGGACGTGCCCAAGACAACGATCATCACGCCATTTGGACTCTTCGAGTTCCTGCGGATGCCCTTCAGCCTCAAGGGGGCAGCGCAGACGTTCCAGCGGCTGATGGACTCTGTGCTACGGGATATGCCGTTCTTGTTTGTTTACTTGGATGACATTCTCGTGGCCAGCACATCTGTGGAGGAGCACCTGACGCACCTCCGGCAGTTGTTCGAGCGGCTCAGTAAGCAAGGACTCATAGTCAACCCAGCCAAGTGGCTGTTCGGCCTGTCGTCCACTGACTTCCTCGGCCACCGCATCTCCCCGCAAGGAGCCGTTCCGCTCCCTGCCAGAGTGGATGCCGTCGCCAGTTTTCCACGCCCCCGCACTGTGAAGTCCCTGCAGGAGTTCTTGGGCATGGTGAACTTTTATAACAGGTTGATTCCCCCACGCAGCTTACCGCATGTGGCCCTTGTACGAGGCCCTAAGAGGCAAGGAAGCCAAGGGCGAGGTAGACTGGTCCCCAGGGATGGACGAAGCTTTCGACGACGCCAAGGCTGCGCTGGCCAACACCGCTTTGCTGGCGCACCCATCCCCCACCGCCTCGATTGCCCTCACGACCAACGCCTCTGACTATGCGGTCGGGGCGGTGTGCGAGCAGTAGGTGGGCGGCGCCTGGCAGCCCCTTCCTTCTTTAGCAAACAGCTTAAAGAGAACGAGAGGAAGTACAGCACTTTCGACCGGGAGCTCCTGGGTCTCTTTCTCGCCTCCCGACACTTCAGGTACCTGTTGGAGGGCCGCCGTTTCACCCCCTTCGTCAACCACAAGCCGCTGATATTTGCCATGGCCAAGACCTCCGAGCCGTGGCTGGGCACCAACAGCGTCAGCTCTCTGCCATCTCGGGGTTTACCACGGACATCTGGCACGTGGCTGGCAAGGACAACGTGGTCGCCGACTGCCTCTGCCGGGCGGTGGCAGGGTCCGTTCACTTGGGACTTGATTACGCTGCCATGACTGCAGACCAAGGACATCCAGGCCTATCGGACGGCCGCTACGGGGCTGCGGTTGGAGGATGTGGTGTTTGACAGCGCCAACGCCACGTTCCTCTGCGACGTTTCCACGGGCCAGCCCTGCCCCATGGTGCCCACCGGCTGGTGGCGCCGTGTTTTTGATGTTATCCATGGCCTTTCCCACCCGGGTGTGAAGGTGTCCACTAAACTGGTGAGGGCCAAGTTCATCTGGCTCGGCCTCAGGAAGGACGTCAAGACCTGGGCTGACTCCTGCGTGTCATGCCAGCGTTCCAAAGTACACCGTCATACCAAAGCCCCCTTGGCGCCATTCCTGGTGCCCGAGAGGCGTTTCCGCCATGTGAATGTGGACCTGGTGGGCCTCCTGCCCCCCCCTCCCACGGATTCACTCACCTTCCCACCATGGTGGACAGGACCACCAGGTGGCCGGAAGCTGTTCTGCTGTCATCGACCACATCTACTGAGGTGGCCCGGGCGTTCATCGGGTCCTGGGTGGCCCGTTTTGGCACGCCGGCTGACCTCACCTCCGACAGGGGCCCGCAGTTCACATCCAAGCTCTGGACTGCAGTCGTAGAGGGGCTGGGGGTGAAGCTTCACTGCACCACGGCATACAACCCACAGGGCAACGGATTTTGTGAGCGGTTTCATCGGTCTATGAAGGCTGCTTTTCATGCCAGCCTCACAGACAGCAACTGGGTCGACCGCCTCCCGTGGGTCATGCTCGGCCTTTGCTCTGCCGCCAAGGAAGACCTCCAGTCCACGTCTGCCGCAGTGGCGCCCCCAAGGGGTGGCCACGAGTTACCACGGCCACCCTGATACTATCCCCCTCCCCCCCGCTGGCACCCCCAGCCACGAGTCGCATATGCAGAATATGCTTCTGATTATGCATAATAAGCTTCTATCTGATATCTTACATTAGGTGCTGTTCATTTAAATCAATAATGTATATTTTTCTTGACTCTCATATTGACAGTTTTCCACTAGGCTATACAGTATACTACAACAGCATCATAGAATTCCCCAAATTCAGTCATGGCTTTTGGTTTTGGTGTGCCACCCCAAGATTTTCAGTGGCCCCATTTGCCCCCCCCCCCTATGAAATATTTCTGGGGGCGCCACTGGTCTGCCGAGCTGGTTCATGGCCATCCGCTGCGTGCCCCGGGGGAGTTCTCTTCTTTCTTTCTTTCTTTTTTACCAGATAAAAAATCATAGATATTTTGTGTTTGCATACTCTAATATGTATCTAAGGAGACTCAAATGCATCCAGCCAGTTGATAGAATAGAAGAAACAGAAGACTCTACTCAAGTAAGGAGTATTGTGCGACTGCTACAGACACTGTTACACAAAATGTAAGAAAATATTAAAGTAATCCAGTATTTAGAATACGTTACTCACATCGAGTAATCTAACGGCATACGTTACAAATTACATTTCACCACACGTCTTCTGTAATCTGTAGATATCAAGAATTGGCTGGAGGCAAGTGACGTAATATAACAGCCTCGAGCTATTCGCCGTCGTTCTTCCACGGCTGTGTTGCGCTGCGTTCGAAGGTCAGAACCATCTCGGCTCCCGATTGGACCACGCGGCGCGGAGGCCCGCCCACTCCGCCCAACACGTGGCCTGCCGCCGCCGCGATTGCTGCCCGCGCCTGTCGCTCATCCGCCCCAGCCAATGAGGCGCGTTTGCCCTTCTCGCCGGCGTCATGTTCCGCCGGCGACGCTTCATTTCAAGATGTCGGCCGCGTCCGTGTTCCCCATGTGTGTCCGAGCCAGCCGGGGCCTGCTGCGGCTGAGGAGCGGCGGACAGGCCGGCTGTCCCTCCTCCTCCTCCGGGCTGGACATTTTACGCGCCCTCTCCACGGAGAAGCCGCCGGCGGGCGGCGTCGGCGCTACGGGAGGACTGGCCCAGTCTATCCTGCAGGACCGCCTGAAGCAGCAGAGCCGCCAGGTGAGTCGGGGGGTGCGTTTGGTTCTGTGTTAGGTAACCCACGGCGGGTTGTTGGGGGGGGGGGGAGACGCCTCCCGCTCGGGCTGAACCGCGGCAGCCGCGCTGTGGAAATAGAGTAGGAAAATTACGCTGGGTAATAAGAGAAAAAGGGGGGGGGCATTGAAGATTTGGGGTTACTGGCTGGTACTGGACCGATACCGGCTGTCCTGCGGTTATCATGTCTCTCTGCCCCCCCCCCCCCCAGTTTATACGCCTTGAATGAAGCCGGCGGGGTGGGTGGGTTCATCCTCGCCGGCTGGTTGGCAGGTCGACCGGTTCGGTTCGGCAGAATTGAGGCGTCGGGACCTGCAGAGCATCCTGGATGACTGTGGTTCTGCGGAGACGCGTCACCTTGCTGGCCCGCGTCAGCATGGTCACGACCATGTGTGCCAGCTCTGCACAGATATGGCTGTTTTAATCTGCTTTAGTCTGTCAGCCGGGGATTGTGTGTCTGTGTGTGTGTGTGTGTGTGTGTGTGTGTGTGTTGAAGGTCAGACAAGCCCCCCACACCCCTGCCTTGAACAGGCACAGATAACATGAGCTTCATGACGTTCAGCCATTTTACTGACTATCTAGTGACTTGGTGCCATCAGATGGATGAGAGAAAAATTAACTTGTGCTTTTAGGGCGGCACGGTGGCACAGGGGTCAGCATGGTCGCCTCACAGCAAGAAGGTCCTGGGTTCGAGCCCCTGGGGTAGTCCAACCTTGGGGGTCGTCCCGGGTCGTCCTCTGTGTGGAGTTTGCATGTTCTCCCCGTGTCTGTATGGGTTTCCTCCGGGGGTCCGGTTTCCTCCCACAGTCCAAAGACATGTAGGTCAGGTGACTCACCCGTACTAACTTGTCCCTAGGTATAAATGTGTGTGTATGTTGACCCTGTGTGATGGCCTGGCGACCTGTCCAGGGTGTCTCCCCGCCTGCCGCCCAGTGACTGCTGGGATAGCCCCCAGCATCCCCACGACCCTGAGAGCAGGTTACCCAGTTCGGATAATGGATGGAGAGCAGGATACCCAGTTCAGATAATGGATGGAGAGCAGGATACCCAGTTCAGATAATGGATGGAGAGCAGGATACCCAGTTCAGATAATGGATGGAGAGCAGGATACCCAGTTCAGATAATGGATGGAGAGCAGGATACCCAGTTCAGATAATGGATGGAGAGCAGGATACCCAGTTCAGATAATGGAAGGAGAGCAGCATACCCAGTCCAGATAATGGAAGGAGAGCAGGATACCCAGTCCGGATAATGGATGGAGAGCAGGATACCCAGTTCAGATAATGGATGGAGAGCAGGATACCCAGTTTGGATAATAGATGGAGAGCAGGATACCCAGTTTGGATAATGGATGGGTGGAACTTGTGCTCTCCAGTAGAGTTTGGTAGTTGGTTTAATATCAATGCTCTGTATGCCAGATTGAAGGGTAGACCACGGAAATCATTGTTGGCAGCGAAAAACTTGAGGAAGTCATGTCTTTCAACGATCTCGGATCGGTGATTAACGAAGACGGAAGATCAGAAAAAGAAATTGGGAGCAGAATGGCCCTCGCAACAAACGCAGTGACCAAGCTCAACACGATCTCGAAAGTGCAACTGCTCCGCACCATCATAATAGCAACGTTTCTGTACGGTGCAGAATCCTGGACCCTAACAAAAGCTATGGAGAAAAAAATACAAGGCTTTGGACTTGGAGCACATAGAAGAACGCTGCAACTCCCATACACAGTGCACGACACCAGCACTGAAGTGCTGAACAGAGTGAAGGAAGCTGTTGGTCACCATGATAGTTTACTGACAATGGTAAAAAAAAGAAAAAAAGAATTTAAACTGGTCTGGGCACATTTGCCGAACTGAAAGGACACCCTGCAAGGCCTGGTAGAAGGGACAAGGAAGAGAGGGAGACCGAGAAAAACCTGGGTAAACTACATCTGAGAATGGCTACAGATGAGCGTAGTGGAGGCGGGGAGAGCTGCGATGGATAGGGAACGGTGGAAGAGACTTTTTGAGGCCTCAGCTGTGCTCCTACGACCTCCATAGGGTACAGAACTGGATGATGATGATGATGATGATGTATGAGACCAGGATATCTTAAATGTTGTCAGTCCCTGGTCTTAAAGGCTGCATTACAGTAAAGAGACAATTTTCTGAACTTATTTGGCTGTTTTAGCTGAGTAAAATAAACAACAAATGTCTCTACCTGCTTGTTCATCAGATCCACATTACTAATGGTCATTTATGAACATTTTCTGCTGTAAATATCTTATGAAAGAGTCGGTAGTCATCCACTAAATATCATGACATCAATATCAAGATCCATCCATCCATTATCCGAACCGCTTATCCTGCTCTCAGGGTCACGGGGATGCTGGAGCCTATCCCAGCAGTCACTGGGCGGCGGGTAGGGAGACACCCTTGATAGGCCGCCAGACCATCACACATGGCCGACATATACACACACACACACAGATTCATACCTAGGGGCAATTCAGTACAGCCGATTCACCTGACCTACATGTGTTTGGACTGTGGGAGGAAACAGAAGCACCCTGAGGAAACCCACGCAGACACGGGGAGAACATGCAAACTCCACACAGAGGACGACCTGGGACGACCCCCAAGGTTGGACTACCCCGGGGCTCGAACCCAGGACTTTCTTGCTGTGAGGCGCCCACGCTAACCACTGCGCCATCATGCCGCCAATATCAAGATATTATATGTGATTTTGTTAATGTCACCCAACACTAATGTCACTGGTTTCCAGTATGAGAATATACAAGCCGGACTGGCACCAGAGAATGCCACCTTGTAACTTTTGGAGTTGTCCAGAACGCTGTTTATGTCCATCCATCCATTATCCAAGCCGCTTATCCCAATTGAGGTGACGGGATGCTGGAGCCTATCCCAGCAGTCATTGGGCGGCAGGTGGGGAGACACCCTGGACAGCCTGCCAGTCCATCACAGGGCTGTATATGTGTATGAAAGGCAGCGTTCAAAGAAGGTTGAATCAGTTCATCTGGGATACGTTTATTGACAGATACGTTTCGTCACTCAGCTAAGTGACATCTTCAGTCTAAACCGACTGCAGGTAGTGGAGAGATGAAACGTATCTGTCAATAAAAGCTGTACCCAGATGAACTGATTCAACCTCGTTTGATTTTCTTACCTGGATTATGGAGCATGCATCGAGACATGTGATAAAGCTTGGTTTTGGGCAGATCTGAAGTGTGACTTGCTTTTGTCTTCAGGGTCAGCCTCCTCCTGACGGGGGAGAGGGGGAGCAGGAGGGGCAACATGGAGAAGATAAGAAACAGAAAGAGAACACGGCATATGCTAAGAAGATGGTACTGAGGCTGGCTGGTCTGATGGGACTCGGTGGAGCCATGGGTGTCGTTTACATATTTGGTAAGTCCAGCATCTGCATCCTGTGGAAACCATCTGTATTTGCTTTTCCGCTGTCCTTCTGCATCCGGCTGGCTTATAGACTGCTGCACTTCACAGCTGACGTACTTCATGTTCAGTTGATGTTTGTGACGTCTTCTACAATACAAACATCACTAAGGCTTGCACCCACCTTGTATTAACCTGTAATCTTTTTCTGGATGTTGTGAAGTGTCATGGTGACTGCTCAGCCAGCCCCGGTACAAACTGTGTTGTCACCTCCGTCACTTTTGTCGGTGTTATTTGTTCGTAAATCATCGTCTTTGTTCAAATATACCTGTGAGGATATACTCGTCATCGGAGAAGAATTATATGGGACTCTAGATCGACAACATCTGCCCATTCCTGAAGAATAAGCAACATCTTGCCCACTGGGGTACTCGCATAATCATGCACCAGATGGCTGCAGACAAGCCGGGGTTCTATACCGATTCAGATGTCGGCCCTACTGGCTATTCTACCCTCACAGGTCCAGTCCCTCATGAACAAAATGGAAGAGCTCCTACTCCTGATGCAGAAAAGTGAATGCGGGGATTGCTCAGCCTTCTGTTTTACTGAAACCTGGCTCAACGATAACGTCCCAGACTCTGTCGTAACCATAAGGATATACCATCCACCGAGGTGACGGGTCAGTTAATGTTGGTCAAGTAAAAGGCAACAGCTGCTTTATGATTAACCACCAGTAATGCACTAAGTCCACAATAGTACACCAGTCATGCTCGCCTGATCTCAAGTTTCTCACTATAACTTGTAGACCCTTGTCCCCCAAGAGATTTTTCATCGATTGTCTTAACTGATGTTTACATTCATCCTAAAGGTAACGCTAGCATTGCCATTAATGAGTTAGCTCATCACAATCCCTCATGAACAAAATGGAAGAGCCCCTACTCTTGATCCAGAAAATAAAATGCAGGGAATGCCAGCATTCTTTTTTACTGAAACCGGGTTCAGCCTGGCTTTTTCCAGAGCAGTCTGGACAAATCTACAAGAGATGACCAATTATAAAAAAACGCCCCCGCCAGCTGCAAATCAGGACCGTTACCTACCAGAAAACTCGATGAGTTTTATGCTGGGTTTCTTCTGCTTACCACCTCAGACCCCACCTTTTCCCATCCAGGAGGAACAAGTGAGGGCTGTGTTTAGAAACAGCAATAAGCAGCAGGGCCCCATCAACTCTCCCATGCTGTACTCAGCTAGTGTGCTGACCAGCTGGTGCCTGTATTCATCGTCATCTTTAATACATCCCTCCGCCAGTGTAAAGTCCCACAGTGCTTTAAACAGTCTACCATCATTTCAGTCCTCAAGATAACATGCGTCAATGACTTCAGACCTGTTGCCTTTACATTCGTGGCCATGAAATCATTTGAGCACCTGGACCTTGACTACCTCAAATCCTCCATATCATCCCAAATGGACCCCTATCCATTTACCTACCATGCCAACAGGTCAGCAGAGGATGCCATCAGCCTGTTACTCCATAACACATTACAATATCTACCACTAATGCCTACGCACACATCCTGTTTATCGACTTCACCTCGACATTCAACACAATTCCCTTCAAATTATTCCCCAAACTACAGGACATGAACATCAACCTGGCCATGAACCACTGGGTCATGGACTTCCTCAACAATAGATCACAGAGTCAAGGTGAACAGCCTCACATCTCGCCTCCTGTTCCTCAGTACTGGTGCCCCCCAAGGCTGCGTCCTGTCTCCCCTGCTCTTCTCCCTGTACACTAACCAGTTCACCTCCCTGCACATCTCAGTCAGCTCAGTCAAAGTATTCACATACGTAGACGACAACCATTGTGGGCCTCATCTCAGACAACAAGACTCCATACCAGCAAGATTTGGACAGGGCAGTGAGATGGTGCAATAACAACAACCTCTTGCTCGTCTGTGAATGTTCTTATTCAGGCGAAACGTCTTCACTGATATATACCAAGTCCAGTTGCACTTGATTCAACTCCTTTGGATAACCTCTTGCTCAACACCTCCAAAACCATGGAAATAGCCATTGACTTCAGAACAAAATGCAAGACTGCCAAAGAATCCATCCATATCGCTGACCAACCTATAACCATGACAGACTTTTTCCACATTCCTCTGCACTCACATCAGCAATAACTTAAAATGGGACATCAACACCAATTCCATCAAAATGGCACAATAACTGTACTTCCTGAGGGAACTCGGGAGGAAGTACATGGTCAATAAACGGCTAATGGTCCAATTTTACACTTCTGTCATCCAAAGCATCCTTGCATCCTCCTTAACAGTCTAGTATGGAACCATGGACATCATCACCAAAACCAAGCTGCAATGGATAGTGAAAAAGACCTCCAAAATCATAGAATGCGACCTTCCTCCGCTGGACTCCATCTTCCCCACCCGCACAGTCACCTGGGCTGGTAAACTCATTGATGACCCCTCCTACCCATTCAACTGCCTCTTTAAACTCATGTCATCAGGAAGACACTGCAGTTGAATCGGTGCAACAAAAAAAAAAAAACACCCATTTCAGAGACGGTTTTTACCCTACCGCAATAAGAACTCCACTCCATCCCCTCCATTCCCTGATACCCCTTAATGACTGCTATTGTTGTTGTGTGTGTCCTACATTTATTTATTGTATGGCTTTACATTGGGAAGTTTGGTATGTTACCATGGAGCCACCATGCTGTACCGTAAACAAATACCACCTACCTGGTTGTGTAGCAATAAAGTTTCTTGAATCTTGTGTCACGAATTACAGTTTTCTTGTTCCATGACACATTTCTGTCACATTGGTCCTGTAGAGGAGGGGTGTAGCATATTTAGCATCAGTTAATGTGCTTAAACTGTCCAGAAGGTAAAGATGAAACAGTGTTTCTGCTTGCAAGATTTTGTGGTGACAAATTATTTGCTGCCACGGCAAAAAAGAAGAAAAAAAGAAAACAAAACATTTCACAATCAACCCTCTAATCCAATGACTTGTGCGGGAAACCAGATTCCCAGTCCCCGTGCATGCATCAGTCGGTTAGCGGCACTAATTTAAAAACTAAATGAGTTGATTAGGTATTTGCCAAGGAAAAGAAAAGAAGACGAGGTAGGTAAACAGAGCGGACGTTTAGTTCGGGTGGCGGGGGGGGGGCATGTCTCTCTCGCTTGCTCTGATGGGTCCAAGCTGAGTTAGTTTGGCTCTTATCCTCGCTCTGCTCATGGGGCCACCGCACCACTTGCGGTGGCGTTTGATCTGGCTGGATGGTTGGAAGATGCTGCGGGCAGTGATCGTCTCGAGGTCCGCTGCATATGCTACCTTTCCAGATCAGGGGCTACGAACCGTAGCTGGGAGACCTCCAGTTTTAGGCTGCTTTCATTGACTTTTAACCTGACTCATAGCTGGTTATAGTAATAGTATTTCAGTTACGACACCAGCAGCCTGCATGCGACTGTCTGTTAATGGGCCTCCTCTCAAGGACATCCCGTACAAAAGGGCCATGGGAGTGTTGCACAAGAAGCCCCGAAGGGGGAAATGCACCAACCAGTCCTGCAAGCTTTGTCACAAAACATTCATTCATCTTCCAAGCCGCTTATCCTAATTGGGGTCGCTGGGTGCTGGAGCCTGTCCCAGTACTCATTGGGTGGGGGTGGGGGGGGACAATACCCTGGACAGGTCGCCGGTCCATCATAGGCCAGACACACAGACGCACACATTCACACTTGGGGGCAATTTAGTATCTCCAGTTGACTTTGCACTGCGGCAGTAAACCAGAAACCTTGTCTTTCTTTGTCACTGTACAATAATAATAAAATGAATAAATTAAAAATGATAAATAATATTGATAACTAAACATAATAATGACATAAAAACTAATAAAACTAATAAATAAATGGTAACACTTTAGTATGGGGAACATATTCTAACTAAAACAACTTAATTACTAGTGAATTAGTAATGATCAAGATGTCACTTTAGTATGGGGAACATATTCTAAGTAACAAAAACTTAATTTACAGTAATTTAACACTATGAACACTTGTAGTTTTGTGTGTTGTTATGTAAGAATAGAGCATATTCATTAAGTGTTAGTAAGGGAGAATAACTCTTCTTGTGGTACTACCACCTTATAAAGGCCATACTAAGCAAAGCATATTGAGATGGTACTACTAATAAGCAATACTTCTGAGGTTATAGAGGGAAAACTCATAGTTAATGGCTTACTGGTTGTATAATAAGGCCATGCAGAATAAGGCATTAATGAGTACGTAATAATGACCAATTAAGAGCCAATATGTTGCTAATTTGCATGCTAATAAGCACCTAATTAATGGTGACTACGTTCCCCACACTAAAGTGTTACCAAATAAATAATATTACTAATTGAAAAATGATAAATAATTTAAAAATAAATAAATAAATGAAAATAATAAATAAAATAGGTAATTAAAAATCATTTTAAAACGTAAAACAATGACGTATCCATTTTTTCCTTTGCGAGAGGTTTGCCCCAATTGCAAACCACAGGAAACCCTGGATGGACAGGGAGTATATAAAGTTTTTTTGTTTTGTTTTTTCACCTCACCGCCATCTTCCATTTTACGGGTGTGTCTGCCGCCTTTACGGAGCGGGTAAAACTTGGAGCTCGGCTCCTCGCCGTGTTCGTTATCTGGTATTGCGCTTCGTTTACGCTCCTCTCTTGCCCCTTGCTGGCTGCCGAGCCACCCCCGCCCGCGTTCACCTGTGTTTCAGTGGAGCTCCACCTGACTGTCGCGTTGCAGACTGGTGGTTTTCCTGTTGCGGGTCTGTTGTCTTTGCCTTGCAGTGGGTTCTTGTCGGCTCAGTGCAGCCATGTAAAACTGCACCTGCCTCGGGAAGTGGTTTAGTTAACGGTGTTATGTCAGAATCTGTACATTTTGTGGACCCGAATAAGAGTCAAGTTCCCATCAGGTTGGGGTAAATCACTATTATGAACAGTAGGATTTTTTTTTTCTCTCTCTGTGGAAAAAGGCCTTCCTGGGGCATTGTGTCAAACTCCTACTTTTAAAGGACCATTCCACCCTTTTTTACACAGTGCAACACAAAGACCAAAACATCCAAAAACTACAAGAACACACATATCCAAACTAACACACATATCCAAACTAAACAAAAAATCACTGTCCAAGGGAACGAACACCAGCCAGGACGACTGTCAGAACTGCCGGGCTACATGGGCTAGCAGTTAGCTTAGCCTGCTCCGCTTCCGCGTCCTGTCAGACCGCCCTCGGTGTTTCCTCCTCGGGCAGCACCTTCTCTTTCCACTTTCAATCACATTTTCTCAGTCACGTTATGGAACGAGGGCTATTTGGGATTCATTAATTAATTTATTGTTCGTTTGTTGCACGGAGAAATGTTTGGAAGGCGAGACTGTGGATCCCAACCTGTTTTTGAGGGAATAAGCTGTTTCTATCATGTTGGCAGCCGACCGGTGGCGAGCTGTCGTATTTATCAGTCAACCCTCTTCAGCCCACAGAGCACGATTGTTACTCACATGACGGTGTTGGGGAAAAAGGCCCTTCTGTTCCCCCGGTGGACACTAAATATTCTGAACACCGAGCTGCTGCTCTACAAGACGACTCCGTGTCGAACCTCTGAACGGTTCGTCCCATTTGACAAACCCCAGATGCCATCTGTAAGAATCGGTGAAAAGATGATGGACAGTTACGGTGATGACCGCTTCATCTTCTAAATGTTCTGCTTTCTTAGGTTTGGTGAGGATGTGTCTGTGAACACTAGCGGGGACGCATTATTGACCACTGAAAATGACATGTGTCTCCCTCTCCTTTACAGGAAGCAATTCTGTGGACGAGCAAGGAAACAAGGTGTGTTGTGTTTCACTCACTCCATCCATCCATACATACATGCATACATACACATCTGTATCACTCCATCCATCTGTCTATACACATCTGTATCACTCACTCACTCATCCATCCGTCCACATCTGTATCACTCGTTCCATCCATCCGTCCATACACATCTGTATCACTCCATCCATCCATCTATACACATCTGTATCACTCACTCATCCATCCGTCCACATCTGTATCACTTGTTCCATCCATCCATCCATACACATCTGTATCACTCACTCCATCATCCACGGTACCGAACCGTGAGATCTGGGCATCGTCCCGCCCCTAGTTTTCACCAGGAATATGGCGTTTCCCCAGATTAGCATGGACGTAGACTTAATTGAGTGTGTGTGGCCTCCTGTGTTGTAAAGTAGAGGTTAGAACGCTGTCGCCTGTGGTGGCTTCAAAGACGTCCCACACCTCCCGTCTTTATGGCGCTGCTCTGGAGCTCCTTCAAAAGGCCGCGTGTCTCGGGTAGCGGCGTTTTACTGACTCCCGGCTCTGGGAAGGCACACTTCTCGCACCGCACTTTACGGAAGCCACGGCGAGGCGCACACTTCCTTCAGGAGGTGTGTGAGCACTACAAAGGGCACACTTCTGTCTCCTTCCCGTCCTAAACGCCCCGGCTTCCTCAAAACGGTGCGCCGGTCTCGCCCGGGAGCCTTTTGTTTCGAGGCCTCGTCGGCGTCCCACAGGGAGGTGGTGATGGGAGAAAGAGACAACTTGCAGGGTGTGATGGGAGTGTGCCAGAGACCGACACACACACACACTCATGAGGTGCCGGGAGGTTTTATACGGCTCTCTCCACACCTAGCGGTGGCAGACTGGTTCTCGCTCTGTAGATGATGTGACTTTGTTCTCGTCTGTTGGCACACGGTGAATATCTACTGACTCGTCTCTGCTGCTGCTGGCAGTGTTGAACCTGGGTCTTATCTGTGGGGAGTTTGCATGTTCTCCCCGTGGCTGCGTGAGTTTCCTGCAGGTGCTCAGGTTTCCTAACCACCATCAAAAAGACATGCATGTTAGGCTTAATACTCCTGCCTGTGCCCCTGAGCAAGGCAATGCATGTTAGGGTTGATACTTGATTAATAGCTAGGGTTAATTAGCCACTTTATTTGACATTGTCTACTTATAATGAATGTGTTCTCGGCAGCTGCAGCACCCGGGGGACCAACTCCAGTTCTTCTGTCCATTGCCTTGCTCAGGGGCACAGGCGGGAGAATATTAACCCTAACATGCATGTCTTTGCGATGGTGGGAGGAAACCAGAGCACCCGGAGGAAACCCACCACAGACATGGGGAGAAAACATGCAAACTCCACACACAAAGGGCCCGGGGTTCGAACCCAGGACCTTCTTGCTGTGAGGCAACAGTGCTGACCACTGTGCTGCCATGCTGCCCCCCCCCCCTGTACATGTTATCATAGCTTCCTTGACAAATACAGAGGAAGAGCATTGGTGGACAAGTTATATTTCTATACTGCCAAATATAAATTGATGTTATGAATAAATTTTCCATTTATATATGTTCAATACCTGTCTCCCGACTCACTGCCAGCCAGGCAGCACCTCTCTGGTGGGGCAGTTTGTAGTTTTCATGAGCAATGTCGTACAGTACCGGCTGGATAGGCACAGCAACAATCAGCAAGTCTCCTCCATCCCGGCTCAGTAAGAAAACTACAGCCGGGTGGTGTCAACCACACATGCTTCTCTGCTGTTGGTTGAGGCTGCGGCTTCGCCGGTCAAAGTTCACCAAAGTGGAACTCCACGCAAAGCAAAGACACGAAATTCCTTCGCCACCACAAGTGAATGTTTGCTCTTTTGCTCACATAGAACGGGAGTGAACGGGAGGCGAATATTCGCCACCGTTAATTTTGCACTTGTGTGACCGTAGCATAAGAAAGTTGAATCAGTTCATCTGGACACAGCGTTTATTGACAGAAACGTTGCATCATCATCTAAACGACCTCTTCAGTCTCGCCTGACTGCAGGTGTCCCCACCCTTATAAACAACACAGTGGCATAACGACCCAAACCAACGACCAGTTTCATATGCAAATATGAGCGTGACCATTGACTAGAGTTACAATGACCATGTGTACTATCCACAGAGGATTGGGGAATAGTTACAATCACAACATTGATTTCTCCCCTTCCCCGGCCGCTGTGTCGGTGGGGACGTTGTCAGCTCGGTGGTGCAGCGTCCCGATGACTCCTAGTTTGTGCTCCAGTAGATGATGAGAGTCAAACCTTAAGTACTGATCAGTATGTGTTGGTTTACGGTAAACATCAACAATCACATGTCCCCCATCACCAACTGTAATTTCACAGTGTAAGAAGGCTACCCTGTCATGTTCCACATCCTCCCTGGTGGACTTGATGTGGTGTCCACAGAGTTCATGTGGTCGGTGAAATGTGCTACATCCTGAGATTTAATTTTACCCCAAGTGTCGTCCACAAATCTGAACCAACGGCTAGGTGGTGACCCTGGATAGGACATCAGAGCCCCCTTTTCCACTTCCTCCATATCGACACCTTCTTAAAATAATGGCCTAAGTCATATTTTCAATTTTTTCAAAAAACAGACTAAACTGAAACAAATATAGGATATGTGATATTTCTTAATCATTTCACACAAGAAGGTTGTCAATAGTCATATATTGTCATAACCTTATTGTGTGAAATGATTAAGAAATAATCATATATTCTATATTTGTTTCAGTTTATTCTGTTTTTTGAAAAACTTGAAAATATGACTTAGGCCATTATTTTAAGAAGGTGACGATATACAAGTTAAGAGTACCTCCTAAGAGTACATCTGTCGCCGTCTTACAATGCTGCGATTGCAAGCGTTCCCAATCCTTGGTGAATAGTACACATGGCCATTGTAACTCTAGTTAATGGTCACGCCCATATTTGCATATGAACCTAATCGTTGGTTTGGGTCGTCATGCCACTGTGTTGTTTATAAAGGTGGGGATACCTGCAGTCAGTCAGGTGAGAATGAAGAGGTCACTTAGATGATGATGAAACGTTTCTGTCAATAAACGTGTCCAGATGAAGTGGTCCACCTTTCTGTGGTTTTCTTACCTGGATTATTGAGCAGCATCAAGACCTGTTGCTTGAAAAATGCGAGACAGGGTGATGCTTTGACGGGGGGGCTTTTTAAATTTGTGGCTGAATCGTCCCTGAACGATTACGAAGCCCATCTGACGTCACCGCAACCTGCTTGGTGGCGGGTCTGGCACGCTTTGGCCCAACTCTGGAGATGGTCCATCTCGGGCACGACTCTGCACAGCTCCGCGCATTTCAAGTGCTAATGGAAGCGCAAATCGATGCGGCATAGCTTGACTCGGCATGGCCAAAAGTGCCATTGGAAAAACCCTACCATAACACACTGTTGTAGAACTGCGTTGAGTTCAGCAGTGGTCCCCGAGTCCATCGCTGTTGCAGCAGACTGCATAGTGCCTCCTAGTGGCATTACAACAGACATACAAAAACGCTCACAACTCTCTCAGAAGTGGCCAGACATGCTTTAATCTTTCCTGCCAACCCACGCGTATACTTATTAGACAGAGTTTCTATCCGTTCTGCAGCACGAAACAGTCAGTTGCAGGTACAGATGCGGTTACTTCTTGTGGCCACCAGAGGGAATCCTCCACCCAGTCTTCGGAGCTGTGTGGCCTGTTGCCGTCTCCTGTCCGGTGTTTTCAGGAGAACAGCCAACCCTGTGGGAATGATCAGTTGAGGTTGAATTATGATATCAGTGTCTGCGCAGCATCCATATCTAACTTATCTACAGAAATGCAGGTTAGCTCTTTTAAATACCTTGGTGGTGTGGGTCAACTGAATATTCTGCAGACCCTGAGGCTGGACTAGCACGTAGTCATACAGAAAGTGTTTGAAGCCAAGTTAAACTATAATATTGTCTTATATAATAATAATAATAATGATGATGATGATGATGACTGTAGTAATAATCAAAGCAAGAGAGGCAAGATTGAGATGGTTTGGACATGTGTGGAGGAGAGGTGCTGGGTATACTGGGAGAAGGATGCTGAATATGGAGCTGCCGGGGAAGAGGTTAAGAGGAAGGTGAAAGAGGAGGTTTATGGATGTGGTGAGAGAGGACATGCAGGTGGCTGGTGTGACAGGAAGAAATGGAAACGGATGATCCGCTGTGGCGCCCCCTAACGGGAGCAGCTGGAAGTAATGCTGGGGATAACAATAATCATAATAATAATGATTATGATAATAATAATACTGATAAATAAACGATGCCTTATTGTAATAATGATTATGATGATGGTTAATAATAATGAATATTAGCAATAATAACTTCATGCTGTGGGTGGCGGCATAGTGTTAATTAGTCCTCAGAACAAATGATAGCTGTCCCCGGATGTCTGATAGATCGTTGAACAGGGACCTTAATTCAATTTATGTACAAACCCATATTCCAGTGAATTTGGGACGTTGTGTAAAAACAGAATACAATGATTTGCGAATCCTTTTCCACCTATATTCAGTTGAATACACTACAAAGACAAGATATTTAATGTTCAAACTGATAAACTTTATTGTTTTTTTGCAAATATTCACTCATTGTGAATGTGATGCCTGCAACACGTTCCAAAGAAGCTGGGACAGGGGCATGTTCACCACTGTGTTACACCACCTTTCCTTTTAACAACACTCAATAAGCGTTTGGGAACTGAGGACACCACTTGTTGAAGCTTTGTAGGTGGAATTCTTTCCCATTCTTGCTTGATGTACGACTTCAGTTGCTCAGCAGTCCCGGGTCTCCGTTGTTGTATTTTGCGCTTCATAATGCGCCACACATTTTCAATGGGAGACAGGTCTGGACCGCAGGCAGGCCAGTCCAGTACCCGCACTCTTTTACTACGAAGCCCCGCTGGTGTAACACCTGCAGAATGTGGCTTGGCATTGTCTTGCTGAAATAAGCAGGGACATCCCTGAAAAAGACGTCGCTTGGATGGCAGCATATGTTGCTCCAAAACCTGTATGTACCTTTCAGCATTAATGGTGCCTTCACAGATGTGCAAGTTACCCATGATGCCATGGGCACTAACACACCCCCATACCATCACAGATGCTGGCTTTTGGACTTTGTGCTGATAACAATCTGGATGGTCCTCTTCCTCTTTAGCCCGGAGGACACGACGTCCATGATGTCCAAAAACAATGTGAGATGTGGACTCGTCAGACCACAGCACACTTGTCCACTTTGCGTCAGTCCATCTCAGATGAGCTCGGGCCCAGAGAAGCAGGTGGTGTTTCTGGGTGGTGTTGATTTCTGGCTTTGGCTTTGCATGGTAGAGTTTTAACTTGCACTTGTAGATGTAGCGACCAACTGTGTTAACTGACGATGGTTTTCCCAAGTGCTCCTGAGCCCACGTGGTGATATCCTTTACACAATGATGTCGGTTTTTAATGCAGTGCCGCCTGAAGGGGTCGAAGGTCACGGGCATTCAGTGTTGGTTTTGGGCCTTGACGCTTATGTGCAGAGATTTCTCCGGATTCTCTGAATCTTGTGATGATATTATGGACTGGAGATGATGAAATCCCTACATTCCTTGCAGTTGTACGTTGAGAAACGTTGTTCTTAAACTGTTGGACTATTTGCTCACGCAGTTGTTCACAAAGTGGTGAACCTCGCCCCATCCTGGCTTGTGAACAGCTGAGCCTTTCGGGGATGCTCCTTTTATACCCAGTCATGACACTCCCCTGTTCCCAGTTAACCTGTTCACCTGTGGAATGTTCCAGACAGGTGTTTTTTGAGCATTCCTCAGCTTTCCCAGTCTTTTGTTGCCCCTGTCCCAGCTTCTTTGGAACGTGTTACAGGCATCACATTCAACATGAGGGAATATTTGCAAAAAACAATAAAGTTTATCAGTTTGAACACTAAATATCTTGTCTTTGTAGTGTATTCAACTGAATATAGGTGGAAAAGGATTTGCAAATCATTGTCTTCTGTCTTTATTCACGTTTTACACAACGTCCCAACTTCACTGGAATTGGGGTTTGTAGTGGCCTTTCTTCATGAACATGAATAAGGAGAGTTAATGGCGTTGGATTAGTTAAAGCACCGATCTCCTTTAAATGTGGAAGTCCTACTTTCTAATGGTAGTAAAGTCCCACCGGTGGCTGAAGTGGACTTCTGTCAGAGCTGATTTAATTTAGACGCCTGTACTTTCATCCATCCATCCATTATCCGAACCGCTTATCCTGCTCTGAGGGTCGTGGGGATGCTGGAGCCTATCCCAGCAGCCATTGGGCGGCAGGCGGGGAGACACCCTGGACAGGCCACCAGACTATCACAGGGCCGACACATTCACACCTAGGGACAATTTAGTATGGCCGATCCACCTGACCTACATGTCTTTGGACTGTGGGAGGAAACCGGAGCCCCCAGAGGAAACCCACACAGACACGGGGAGAACATGCAAACTCCACACAGAAGACGACCCGGGACAACCCCCAAGGTTGGACAACCCCCGGGGCTCGAACCCAGGACCTTCTTACTGTGAGGCGACTGCGCTAACCACTGTGCCACCGTGCAGTTGTCTTCAGTCGCAAGGCCGTATTGACGGTGTCTTCGAACCTGTCTCACAGTGCGACGCAGGACCACTGTTTCGGAGCCACAACCAAAGAAATCGCCACGTTTAGTCCTCTTTCACCCGAGATGGCCCAAACCGCACAGTCTGGAGGAGGCTTTAGTCCTAGTTAGTGGAGTTTGTTGACCAGCTTGTTTGGCAAGATGGCAATGTGAACCGGTTTACCGTCAACCCACCTGACTCGTTTAACTGTCTGTAGATGTTTGAATTTTTCTCTCTCTGTCTCTCCTCCAGATTCCAGATGAGTTCGACAATGGTGAGTGTTGTTTGACAGTTTATTTCTCCCGTTCTCTGTTCAGTCAAATGTGCTGGGGCAGCTGTACTTCCCGAGTGCCCAGGTTACCATGTCTGTCTGTGTGTGTCTATGTGTGTGTCTGTCTCTTGCCATGTCCACACTTAACCTGAGAAATTGAAAAACGCTGTTGTCACCTTGAACATGGATTGATCGTTTCCGAAAAGTTTGCCGTCCACCCTGAAACAGCAGAACAATAGAAAAACGTTCGAGGACCGTTCACGCACAAATCCTGTTTACTCTGCATGACTCCTGCATCCCGGCCATTTTGCAAAGCATGCCATCTAGTTTTAGATTTTCTTGTATGTTGTTCCTTCCTTACAGAAAGCAGTTGGTTTCGGTACGGCGCGAAAATCTACTTGCAGAGACTTGAAACTTGTTTGTTGCCTTTTTTTTTTTTTTGTGGTCTAGTTCATGTTACCAACAAAGGAACCTTAGAAATAAATCTGTCTGTATGTTCAGCAGCATTATTCTGCATTGAAACGTAAGTTAGAAGAAAAGATGAAGGCCACTAAATGCTAAATGTTCCCTGTGATGGATTACCCATCTCAAACAAGTTTGCAGTCTCTGCAAGTTGATTTTCATCTCATCTTCAGCCGCCTCTCCGGGGTCGGGTCGTGGTGGCAGCAAGCTAAGTAGGGCACTCCAGACGTCCCTCTCCCCAGCAACACCTTCCAGCTCCTCCTGGGGGATCCCAAGGCGTTCCCAGGCCAGATTGGACAAGTAGTCCCTCTAGTGAGTTCTGGGTCTACCTCGGGGTCTCCTCCCAGTTGGCCGTGCCCGGAACACCTCCGAAGGAAGGCGCTCAGGAGGCATCCTAGTCAGATGCCCGAACCAACTCAACTGGCTCCTTTCGACATGAAGGAGCAGCGGCTCTACTCCGAGCTCCCTCCGGATGTCCGAGCTCCTCACCCTATCTCTAAGGCTGAGCCCAGACACCCTACGGAGGAAACACATTTCAGCCGCTTGTATCCACGATCTCCCCCTTTGAGTCACTACCCAAAGGTCATGACCATACACTTATGGTGACTATGGTCTTGAGCAATCTTCGTTCCAACTCTCACGGGTTGGAATGAAGATTGACTGGTAAACTGAGAGCTTTGCCTTCCGGCTCAGCTCCCTCTTCACCACAACGGTCCATCGGTTGGGAATGAGTTGATTTTCATACCGTACTAAAATGAACAGAAACCAACGCCTACTTGGAAGGAAGGAAAAATGAATTCAGAAAATGTTAAACAATGGTTTGCTTTGGCAGATGGTCAGGAGTAATGTAAATCTGTAGTGTGTTAGTAAATGGGCTGAGCATGTGAAGCCACAGCAGGGTACTTTCTGTCTCCCCTGCTGGGCTGCACAGGCTGAAGAGCCAGCAGCTTCACATGGCACTTATGGATGAAGGTATAAAACCACAATATTAGTCAATTACTAAACAACATTGCTGAATGTTTGCTCATGCCATGTTAAAGGTTTTTAGTCATGAGAGGTTCACATCTAATGACTGATTTCGGTCCAAATACCATGAAGACTGGAGCTTGTAAGACTCTCATGCTCCCTCAGCGTGCCTTAAACACACACTTTCACAACAGCAGCAGCAGCAGATAGTTTGATTCTGATGCAAATGAAGAGTCCATTTGTTATTTATGGGGCAGCGTGGGTGTGTTCGGCTTTGTGTGTGTGTGTGTGTGTGTGTGTGTGTGTGTGTGTGTGTGTGTGTGTGTGTGTGTGTGTGTTGTGTTTGCTTTGTTTCGTCACACATTTGTCCGGACAAGACCCTCTGCTTTCTGCTGAGCATGTCGGCTTTTACTGACACCCTGGCATTGGTGTGTGTGTGTGTGTGTGTGTGTGTGTGTGTTTGTGTCTCACTCCCATGACTCAACTTTCTAAACTACCAACCTGACATCCCAACAAACTTGACCTTTTTTTAATTTTTATTTCAATTAACCTGAACCTCCGCATAGAAGTAAGACCACAGTCACTACATGGAGCCGGCATTCAGGACATTATTTACACCCAACATTTTGTCAGACTTTGAATACATCTAACTGCTTTGGTCACTGTCGTATCATCAGCCAGTTGGGATAACTTAAATTCTCTATTTAAGGTCATAATACCTTGGAACTGACCTTTTTTAATATGTACGGCCATAATTTGTGTGACACAAAGGAATAAAAATGGGCAAATTGGACATCCTTATCGTATTACACGATACTGTATTATTATTATTAGATTATATTGGGTAGCCCAGTGGCACAGTGGTTAGCACAGTCGCCTCACAGCAAGAAGGTCCTAGGTTCAAGCCCCAGGGCAGTCCAACCTTGGGGATCATCCCGGGTCGTCCTCTGTGTGGAGTTTGCATGTTCTCCTTGTGTCTGCATGGCTCCAGCGTCCCCGCGACCCTGAGAGCAGGATAAGCGGTTTGGATAATGGATGGATGGTTTCTAGATGCACTTTATCGTCATTGTATTCACACATAAGTAAAGAGGAGCCGCTCGTGAGTGGTTGGATAGAAAGTGTGACTGACCTCCAAGAGCTTTTCCAAACATTACCACAAATTCTCCTTAATGAAACCACTTCATGAGAAACAGTTATATTACCATTGACCCAACTTGAAATCACATTGTGTCTTAAATGTCTTCCTAAGGGGGTTCTGAAGATGTAGTCCGTAATTTTCTTTACAGTGAAAAATTAATATTTGATCCCTTTTCACGCAGGTATTTTCATAGCAACAGCCATTCAAGGCTTTAACGTTCTCCAGTTGATCCTTCTCAAGATCAGGAATCAGGAACACTATTTGTCATTTCGTTTCATGCACCTGCACACATGAAATGAAATGAAATCCCCCAGCCCACAGCAGTGCAACACAGACACAAACGCACATCCAAAAACTACGAGAACACATACATCTAACATATCGGACTGTCGGTCTGCATGGGCCAGCAGTTAGCTTAGCCTGCCCCGCTTCCGCGTTCTGTCAGACCGCCCTCAGTGTTTCCTCCTCAGGCGCAGCTCCAAGCAGGGCCGTGGTCCCTGGGCCCACAGGATGCAGCAGACCAGGCTCCCCCAGCCGGTCCAATGCTAGCTTTCCCAGCCAGACACCTTCAACACACCTCCTCACACTCCACATGACGACACCAAAACCACAGAAAATGCTAGGCGAGGCCGCCACCAGACTGCCTTTGGTGTTATCGGAACTGCTGGTCATGGGCTAGCAGTTAGCTTAGCCTGCCCCACTTCCATGTCCTGTCAGACCTTTACATGCTGTTTTTCAATGGTGTTGGACAGGGTCCTCCCTTCCCACCAAGTATTCAAATCTAAGGTAGCCCGGACAGGAAATGTGTCAAGTCAGAAGAAGAAAATTGCATGTGAAATGTACAAGCACAAGTGACGGATGCTAAAATACAAACCTAAACATTATCCAGCATTTAATTAGTTTCAGTTAAATATTTGATATGATTGATATGTTGTTCCATGTTACTGTCAGATGACACGGTGATCAGTCTCTCCCCACAAGACGCACACTACCACTGGATTATCTTGTCGGTGTTGCACAAAAATCTGCGATTGTGACCTTGTGGATGTTTTCAGCTTTCAGCTTCATGTTTGTTTCACATGGATAGCTTGTGTAGCAAATTCAGGGACAGCCAGGAAGTGAGCCCGGGTCTCCTACACCACGATTGACTATGTTCACCAGTCAAGTAAAGGGTCCGACCGGTTAGCCAAGGGCTAGTGAGTCTAGTCACCTGTGGTCATTACACTACCCCCATCCTTCGGGAAGCGTGTCTCCGCGCTTCAGCATATCAGCTCCCTCACGCCTCCAGGCATATGCGCCTCCGATGGCCTCACCATCCCACTTCTGACGCCAGTGTAGCGAATTCAGGGGGCAGCCGGGAACTGCCACAGCCGGGACGCGAACCCAGGTGGCCCGGACCACGGGCATCTGCACTAACCGGTCAACTAAAGGATCCAACCCATTAGCTAGCAGGCTAGCGAGTCTAGTCATTCGTGATCTTTTATTTACGGTATGAAGATGAACTGCTAGGACCACCAGGCGATGACAAATCCAACAAAGCTGAAGAAATCATGGATCACCAGTTTAAAGGATTGTTTCCCTTTCTTGAACCCAGATTTCTGTAAAACATTGTAGTTCTTCGTTTCGAATGGCATAGACAAAACTTCACTGATAGCTTCAGCACTGAGAAACTTACACCGTGCTGAATCTTCTGGCTGCCAGAAGTGCTAAAAGTAATATGAATATTGATGAAAAGAATATGAAGTAATAAAAATACTAATGTAACTGAAAATGAATATTTAAGGATGACACTTTCATCCAGGTAGACTCAGTGAGTCGGACATTAGAATAAAATTAGAAGGTCACCCAGACTTCAAACCACCAGTTTTAAGGGGGTCAAAGGTCATAGCCTCGGTACATTGATGGAACATATTTCTTGTGTGTGTGTGTTAGACAGCTGTGAGGTTTAGATCCGGCGTTCCAATAGATCTGGTGTTTGGGGACTTGGTCAAATGATCCTAATAATCCCTTCGTCAATAATGTCTCTCCCCGAGGACCAGTCTGTGGCTGTCGCTCCACATGTCCATCACGCCTTCTGTCCATCCATTCATGCAGTGCTCCCCAAGGTCCACTCTGTCCATGTTTTGGTACATGTCATTTTCCCCTTCCATCCATCTCTCTCTTCTTCTCTTCTTTTTTCCCTCTCTCTAGTCTTTAACTTTACCACTCATCTCAGGAATCAGGCACACTTTGTCGTTTCATTTCATGTTACTTGTGCACGTGGAATGAAACGAAATGCCGTCTCCCCATCCCACAGCAGTGCAACATACAGACAAAAACACATTCAAGAACTACATCCATCCATCCGTCCATCCATTATCCGAACAGCTTATCCTGCTCTCAGGGTCGCGGGGATGCTGGAGCCTATCCCAGCAGTCATTGGGCGGCAGGCAGGGGGACACCCTGGACAGGAGCACCCGGAGGAAACCCATGCGGACACGGGGAGAACATGCAAACTCCACACAGAGGACGACCCAGGATGACCCCCAAGGTTGGGCTACCCTGGGGCTCGAACCCAGAACTTTCTTGCTGTGAGGCAAGAACGTCAGCCAGGATGACTGTCGGAACTGCTGGTCTGCATGGGCTAGCAGTTAGCCTAGCCTGCCCCGATTACGCGTCCCGTCAAACCACCCTCGGTGTTACCTCTTCGGGTGCAGCTCCAGGCAGGGCCGTGGTCCCTGGGCCCACAGCGCAGCGGACCAAGCTCTCCCAGCCGATCCAGCGCCAGCTCTCCCAGCCAACAAACGAAGACAAAAATGTAGACTCAGACATGGACAAAGACACTGCATGGACGGTACTGGCTGGCTTCCCACACCGGTACTCAGTGAGGCCGCTGCTGACATGTAATTGCGCCACCATCTTCCGACACCGAAAGCAGTATCTCCACGTTTCGCCCCCCCCCCTGATGTCCATAGGTCATAAAGCTAGCATGTGTGTTTTCTTTAGCACCCTTGGCAGTGGTAGTAGTAGTGCTAGACAAGCTCAGACATTAGCCTCCATGCTAATTTATGCACTGCTCTTGTTTGCCTTTTCTCTTACATCACCCCATCATGTTTCCATTTCCATTCATTTGCTGCCAGTTGTAAGATTAGCATATAATGCTAGGTCATCTGGTGAAAGTCAGCAGTTTGTTCTGCAAATGCCATGTGTGTGTGATTTAAAGCCACTTCAAGTTGAGGATCGCCTTCTAATTTCATGTTAATCCAGTCAAAGCCAGCCAGCCAGCCTCAGTAGGTGCTGTTACTAGACGCTGTTAGACCAGTAATGTTAATGCCAACTCATCCCCTCTGCTTTACAGGCTGACTGTTAGCTCTTATATTAGCCAGCTGTGTGTGTGTGTGGGGGAGGGGGTTTGGATAAATGAGTTTTGATCAGCCACTCATTCTAATAATCACCTTGTCAATACCCATCTCTCCCCAAGGACCAGTCTGTCACTATCTGTCCACATGTCCATCACACCCTCCATCCATCCATCCATATGTCCATCTTAACACACCCAAACCTCTTCCCTGTGTGACTTGAGTATAGTGTGAGTGTGTGTGTGTGTGTGTGTGTGTGGGGGGGGGGCTGGGCAATTAACCGAAAAAGTATTGAAACCGACATTAAGAACCTCTAACCGACTTAATCTTGCTCATGTCGGTTAATTCGGTTAATAATTTCCCCACTGCGTGCGTTCGTGAAATGTCCCTTTAAAAAAAACCCACTACATCCTGTTCAGTCACGTGCCTCCGCCCCGTCCAACTAACGTCAGTCCGAGTTCACTCAAAGCAAGCTGGCAGCATGGATGACACAAGCGCCGACACTGAGCCAACAAATAGGCCTCAACCTGAGCAGCTTATAGCTAAACAGAACGCCGTGTCCCTCGTTTTGACACATTTTGGCTTCAGTGAAGACGACACAGAACAAAAACAAGTCAAACGTAAACACTGCGGAAAAACAATCTCAGCACCCAAAGGTACCGCCACCAATCTGTTTGATCGTTTGGAGCACAATCACGTTACCGAATATGAAGAGTGCACAGCTCAAAACAAGAGAGAGACCGACAAACGCCAAAGTGTGTCCACAAAGCAACTGTCGCTAACACAAGCATTTACAAATGCCACACGATATACCGAGGATTCAAGAAGATGGGAAGAAATAACTGATGCCATTGCATATTACATCATGAAGGATATGGCTCCCATAGCTGCTGTGGAACATAAGTGGGTTTAAACATGTCATTAAAACCCTTGACAGCAGATACGCGTGTCATCGCCAAAATATTTCTCCCAAACAGCGGTGCCCAACATGTACAAACGTGGTGAGAAGGTAGCTGCTGAACTACAACCTGTTCAACATGTGCACAACATGTGGCGAGAAGGTAGCTGATGACCTACAACCTGTTCAACATGTGCACAACATGTGATGAGAAGGTAGCTGCTGAACTAAAGCCTGTTCAACATGTACACAACATGTGGCGAGAAGGTAGCTGATGACCTACAACCTGTTCAACATGTGCACAACATGTGGTGAGAAGGTAGCTGATGACCTACAACCTGTTCAACATGTACACAACATGTGGTGAGAAGGTAGCTGATGACCTACAACCTGTTCAACATGTACACAACATGTGGTGAGAAGGTAGCTGCTGAACTAAACCCTGTTCAACATGTACAAAACATGTGGTGAGAAGGTAGCTGCTGAACTACAACCTGTTCAACATGTGCACAACATGTGGTGAGAAGGTAGCTGATGACCTACAACCTGTTCAACATGTGCTAAACCTGTGGTGAGAAGGTAGCTGCTGAACTAAAGCCTGTTCAACATGTGCACAACATGTGGCGAGAAGGTAGCTGATGACCTACAACCTGTTCAACATGTACACAACATGTGGTGAGAAGGTAGCTGCTGAACTACAACCTGTTCAACATGTGCACAACATGTGGCGAGAAGGTAGCTGATGACCTACAACCTGTTCAACATGTGCTAAACCTGTGGTGAGAAGGTAGCTGCTGAACTACAACCTGTTCAACATGTGCACAACATGTGGTGAGAAGGTAGCTGATGACCTACAACCTGTTCAACATGTGCACAACATGTGGTGAGAAGGTAGCTGATGACCTACAACCTGTTTGCTACTTTGCAGCACATCTGGTCTCTGGTCAGGTAGGACGATGGAGCCCCGCTTGAGCCTCACGTTGCACTACACCGGCAGTGAATGGAACCCGCGATTTCAACTGATTTTGATTTCAACTCTTCGAAATATTCAACAAAGAGCCATAAATAGTTCATCTGTGTGTGTTTCCTTAAATTATTCAAAAATCAGAAACATAAGATATACTTCATTAGAAAACCTTGTCGCAGAACCATGAGTGCAGTGTAAAACATAATCGTTCATTAATCGTAATCAAGGTAAAAGTTTGAAATAATCGTGATATAGATTTGAAGTCATATCGCCCTGCCCTAGTAGGTGGTATTGATTATTGGGTGTGTTAATTATTCACAAACAGTAATGCTGTTGCTTTTAAGCTGTTTGGAATCCAGGAGGGCTGCCCTGGGTTTTTGAATATTTGTACGCTCATTCAGTAGTTTGGTGTTTGAACATAATTTCAGTGTTGGATGCTGTTCCCCCCCCTCCATAGCCATGTCAGGCTTTTTCATATCCATATCAAGACTAACGATCCTGCAGCCCAACATGACACCCAAACGAGCCGAGTCTTCCTGAAGACAGTTTTGATGATGATGATGATGAAAAGGAGGACGGCACATTACTGAAACAAACGGAACGAGATCTTTTTGTTTTTCCGACGTAAAATTTTGCCAAATCGGTATGCGGCTTGACAAGACCATACCGGGTCGGCCGAGGCCCGGGTTAATAACGGCCGCCATCGGCGCTGTGCCCTCACGTGGTACCGATGGACAACGTAAGAGCCGCTGCGGTGACCCCCGAGTAACGGGGAACAAGCCGAAAGAAGAAGACTGAAACAAATACCCCTTTCACACTGGCCAAAAAAACCCCCGCTAACATCCGCCCTTTCACGTTGACCAAAGGCGGACATTAGCGGGTTTTTTGTGGGGTTTTTTGGCCAGTGTGAAAGAGAGAAGGAGGCTATAGCAGATTATTAATGTGCCTTCATGTGAAGGGGAGCAGGATCCTGATGGAGAGATGTCCGTCTGGTGGGCTTAAGCGTCCTGCTGACATTAAGGACGTTGATTAACTCAGTACTGTATCGTCAGCATATATGATCATACTACTCCCTTGTGTGTGCATGTTGCTTCGTTTGTAATTTGATACTTCAAAATTAACACTGACCATGTAAATCTTTCCTGTCAGTGGCGTTAGCTAGACCCAGGCGTAAAGGAAAATAAATATATGACTTGTCTTGGGCTGTGATTTGTTTTATTTCGTTAATTTAGAATCCATATTTGCATATTCGCTCAGAGAACACGCTGAATATCCGGAGCTTGATGAAAGGTGTTTGCCGTCACATGGAGGTGTTGGTGTGACGGTTGGTGTTTGGGAGGTGCCGCCGGGGACCCCTGGGGCCGACACGTCTCTGACGGTCTTCTAGGGGACGCGATAAAAGCTCATCGTCTCTCAGGGAGCCGTCCGTCCTCCTCCCGCTGCTCACCACATCCTCCTCTTCTCCCTCACTGCTCCTCTCGTCTTTTATCTTTCTCGCCTCCATCCCTATCTCCATCTCCTATCTCCATCTCCCATCGCCGTCCCTCTCTTTCTCTCGCTCCTTTAACCTGCCCCTCCTTTTCTTCTTGCCTCTGTCCTCCTCCTTTTTTCTCTCTCTCCGTTTTTCTGTTTTTTTCCCCCTCTTCTCCCCCTTAGTAATCTGACTCCATTTCCCATTTCCTCCTCTGTTCTTCCTCTCCTCTGTCTACTCCTCCAGTCATCTCACTTAGTCCTTTCTCCCCCTTCCTGTTTGAGTCACATCATTCCTTTCTTCAGCATGTCTCTCCTCCTTCTCCCATCTTCAACTTTATCTCTCTCTCTCTCTCGGTCTCCTTTACTCCTCTCTCTTCATCTCTCCTCTGCTGTTGTAGTGACAGAAGGTGAATGAAGATGTGGGTGGAGCAGTAGAAGGATGTATGATTCCTGAGGGAACGCCGTGGCGTGGGCCAGTAGACGCCCCATTTAGATGACGTGGGGGGGGGGGGTAGCAGCAATTTGATGCGAAGGAGCGTCGGTGTTTGACATCATGCAAGCAGACACACACTCCCCAGAGGCCTGTCACTCACATGGAGGGGGGCGGGTGAGAGGACATGCTGCATTATGTTGATCGAGAGAGCGAGAGAGAGAGAATGCATGTGTGAGTGTAAAGGAGTGAAGTATATCGGGGTTTGGAAATGTATAGACGAGTTTTCCGGTCGTAGAAAGCACCTGGAAAATGACGTAATTCGTGAAATATCCTGGAATGTTTGCTGAGCTCATGGAAAATTGTAAATTTTGATAATAAAATCTTAATTTCTACCTGCAGGGACTGATATTTTTTTTAGGCTTTCTTCTCCCTTCATTATACAAATGACTATTAAGTGCATTTTTTGATCTCAAATGAATGTGTACATGCTTTGGCATTACATACATCGATGAGAGAGAGAGAGAGAGAGAGAGCATGGGAGAGAAAGCATGGGAGAGAGAGCATGGGGGAGAGAGAGAGAGAGAGAGAGAGAATGTGTTTGGCAAGCCAGTGGACCAGATGCTGTGCCCCAACCTGATCTGAAGAAAGGCTTTTGTTACGAGAAGGGGCCCTTCTCTCTCGCTCTCGCTCTCGCTCTCTCTCACCCTCTCCTACGCTTTCTCTTTCTCACACAACAGGATTGTGGCAGATGGCTTCTGCTTCCTGCTTCAGCACGCTGCTATGAACTCTGGGGGATTGAGACCCCTGGGACCTTGGGGGGTGGGGGGGGGGTTGAGCGGGCAGGTTAGAGAGCTAGAGAAAGATGGAAGGTTACAGAAAGGTAGAGCTAGGCATGTGTGAGTGTGGACGCGTGTCTTGCTATTGTCCTGCTGTCGGCCATAATGACCCTACGGCCCCCTGGGAAACGGAGTCTTTGTTGTGATTAGTCATTAGGCACACGGGCAGCTGGAGGCTTTATTAGCACCCCACCGCTAGCGAGCCTAACTCCGCTTCCATCAGCAGAGCCACACACTGGTCTGGAGGCGCGCGTCGTGGCGTAGGGTCAGGGGTTAAGGGTCAGGGATTTGGTGTTGGTATGGCGGGTGTCATCAGGTGTTTCTTTTCCCCCCAAATTGATTGTGATTTGGTGGGTTTGCATGCAAGCCAATACCTGATTATTAGAAGTAATCAGTTCAGTGCAGTATTTTGGTAAAATCACAGAAGTTAAATCGGTTCATCTGGACTCAACGTTTATTGGGAGACACGTCTCATCATCATCATCTAAGTGACCTCTTCAGTCTCACCTCCACCCTTATAAACCGTACAGCGGCATAACGACCCAAACCAGCGATTGGTTTCATATGCAAGTATGGGTGTGACCATTAACTAGAGTTACCATGGCCATGTGTACTGTTCACAGAGGACTGGGGAATGTTTGCAATCACAGCATTGTAAGATGGTGACAGATGTACTCTTAGCCCCCCCCCCCCTCGGTTCAGGGATGGTCGTTCCCCCCCTTTTCCACTACATGGTACCTTGTAGTGGACTCGACTCGCTTCTGTGTTGTTTCCCGTTACCGTACCTCCTCGACAGACCACGGCGTGGATGAACTTTCTGTGATTTTCTTACTTGGATTTTTGAGCATGCATAACGATATTTTGGTTAAAGTGCACTTTCTCTGAGACAGAGGTTTAAACTGAAGGTTTAAGCCTGGAAATGCAGATATCCAGTACCAACACCAGTGCATCCCTAGATAAAGGTTGTCTGTATTAATGCTCATCTGTAGATTTCATTCTTGCTCCTCTAGAGTTGTAGCCTTAGACGAAGAATAAGGGAAACTGTATTATTTGCCTTGATAACTGACTGGTCGTTGGTTTGTCTTCCAGACCCTCCAGTCATCCAGCACTTGAGAAGAACCTTCAAATATTTTAAAGACTACAGACAGGTGAGTTTGGAACCAATTAAGTCTCTCCTCATGTCTATCTGTCCCTTCTCTATTGATGAAGGCTTCAGGTCCTCCTGTCAAAGCAGGAGTATCCAAGGCTCTGGCGTTTCAAGTCCTGAGGAACATGTGTCCGAACGGCTGTGAGGAGGTTATCGGTCTCAGTGTTGATGCCCCTGTGTTATTTTGATTGTCGTGTGTACTCTACTTAGTTTTGAAGTATGTGCCGTCAGGGTATAGGAAGTTAACTAGGCAAACCAAGAACTAAACTAGCTCATGTTACCATTAACCTACAGCTATGCAATAATCCCTCCTTGGAAGAATCTTGCATGAACTTTCACCACGTGCAACTTATGGAAGCAAGTTGCGTGGGTAGTTTCACCGTATAGCACAGGTCTTATAGCCCCCACCCCCTCTCAGGACCTGACAAGCTGGAGCTTTAACTGGCTCCTTAAGTTCCGGGTTCTGGTTTATTTATTTATTTATTTATCTTTTCTTTTACATTGGCGATGGCCTGGTTTGGAGAGAGTTCCCAGATCTTGGTTTCGGCCCTGCTCAGGGGGTAATACTAAATGTGAGCCCCGAGATCTTTTCAGCTGGAGCTGACGGTGCTGTCAGTCACGATTGGTCAAGTAATGCGTCATCACACCATCGCAACTACTTTTCAGCGACAGCCGACATTTATTTTGTGGGGGGGGGCGTTTTCTCCTCTATTGTACTTTGCCAATTACCCCACTCTTCCGAGCCGTCCCGGTCTCTGCTCCACCCCCTCTGCTGATCCGGGGAGGGCTGCAGACTACCACATGCCTCCTCCCATACATGTGGCGTCACCAGCCGCTTCTTTTCACCTGACAGGGAGGAGTTTCACCAGGGGGACGTAACGCGTGGGAGGATCACGCTATTCCCCCAGTTCCCCCTCCCCCCCGAACAGGCGCCCCGACTGACCAGAGGAGGTGCTAGTGCAGTGACCAGGACACATACCCACATCCTGCTTCCTACCCGCAGACACGGCCAATTGTGTCTGTAGGGATGCCTGAGCAAGCCGGTACATTGTCTTGTTGAATAAAGTTATATTTTAAAAAACTTTTTTTTTCACTCGCGCGATTACGCGACTGACGTGAATTCGCGTCTATTGGCGTCTATTGGCGTCTGTTGGCATTTTGGCTTCGCGTTCTGTGTGAACACACGAGGTCGTTGGAGTGGCGCTCGGTCTCCCTGCGGCCGAGTTGGGGTGGGAACTCTGCCGTCTTTACCCCCACGGCTGTTGTTGAGTCCTTCGCCCGTTTCAGCTTGACCTAAAAGTCCTTTTCAACCAGTGAAAGTGACGTTGTGCGACTCCTGTCCGTCATGCGGCGTATTCGGTGCAGCAGCCGAGGCTCTCGTGAGAGTTCGCGAGGCAGACAGCCTCCGCAGTGCTGCTTATTTCTCAGAAACCAATAGTAATTTTTGCACTCTTAATGTCTGTTTTCTGTTTTTTGTCTTTTTCTTTTTTACAATTCAGTTATATATTCAGATTTTGAGTCTTCATTGACAGCCCTAGAACTCACACAGGATCTCAGATGTTCAGGGTTCCGTCACAGGCTGCTGAGTTCCTACAGTGGGGTAAAGCCCACTAGTTTTTCAGCGTCCTGTCCCAGGGCACTTAGCACCATGGACGCTGGCTGACGCCGGTGTTGGAGGGGATCAGGGCGCTTGTTGATTACGTCTTCTGTTTGCTCTTGCTCAGATGATTATCGAGCCGACGAGCCCCAAGCTGCTCCCAGACCCCCTGAAGGAGCCGTACTACCAACCTCCCTACACCCTGGTCCTGGAGCTCACAGATGTCCTGCTGCATCCGGAGTGGTCGGTAGGTCTGCCACCTCTTCCTCTCATCTCTGCTCTCACATTGTCACCCTACAGAGTGTTACGGCGCCCCCGGTGGTCAGTAGGCTAACCCACCCCTCTTACAATACGTTCACACATGGGCGTCATCTCACCACCAAAACCAGTTCATGGATAAGTAGGACGTGATAAGTGGGTCACGTTATGCTTGATTTTGGACCTACAGGGCCCACTCTAAACATTTAGTTCACGGCGTTTTGACATTGGCACGAGGTGCCGGTTGCCTCTAATTTGCATGTTGTTGAGCACCAATCTAGTTTGCAACGCCGGCATGCTGAAAGCTACCCAGAATGCAATGCACGTGCCCGCAAAGAAAACACGAGTAGGGAAGTGTGGAAGTGACGCCCCTGTGTGAGCGCGCCGTTCGTCCTCTCTGCCGTCTCCTTGTCCGCTCGCTCCGTCTGAATCAGAATCAACCTTATTGGCCAAGTGGGCCTACGCACACGGGGGATTTGACTCGGGTTCACAGCAGCTTCTAGAACCCGCATGCATCACTCACACAAAACAAAAGAGAAGAAGAAAACAAGAAGTAAATGGAACAAACAGAACACTGGAGGCAAACACGGATGCCCAGCAGGTGTGTATGGGTTAATGGTTATGTTGGACAGGTGGAAAATACAGCCAACTGTGTGTGTCGGGGGGGGGGAGGGGGGAGACGCGGATGTGTCATAAACGGCTTTTCCACCCTCCGCTCACCTGGGGAGAGGTGTATGCAGAGCGGCTCAGGCAGCAGGTGTGGTGCAGCCGCGGTCCGACACCTGCTGCCCCCTGAAACAGGTGAGCAGGAAGTCCACCAGAGGGACGGACGGATCGGTTGTCCGGATGCTTTTCTCCTCGAAGCCGTCCTCTACCTCTTACTACTGTCACGAAAACACAACACACACACACACAACATGTACCGATTAAGCGTCCTCACCTGGACCTGTGAGTGAGTCCTCCTGGCACCCCGACCAGCTGCAGACCAGTCAGACTACCTTAAACACACTTCAACCAACTGATCCTTCACACCGCCCCCTGTTGACCTCTCTCTCTCTCTCTCTCTCTCGCCCTCACCCACGCTCTCGCTCTCTCTCTCTTGCTGTCTCCCTCTCCCCTCTCTCTTTGTCGCTCTCTCCTCTCTCTCTCTCTCTCTCTCTCTCTCGCTCTCTCTCTCACGCTCTCTCCCACTCTCTCTCTTGCTGTCTCTCTCTCCCCTCTCTCTTTGTCTCTCTCTCCTCTCTCTCTCTCTCTCTCTCTTTCTCTCTCTCTCTCGCTCTCTCTCTCTTGCTGTCTCTCTCTCCCCTCTCTGTTTGTCGCTCTCTCCTCTCTCTCTCTCTCTCTCCTCTCTCTCTCTCTCTCTCTCTCTCTCTCTCGCTCTCTTGCTCTCTCTCTCACGCTCTCACTCTTGCTGTCTCTCTCTCCCCTCTCTTTGTCTCTCTCTCCTCTCTCTCTCACTCGCTGTCTCTTGCTCTCTCTCTCATGCTATCTCTCTTGCTCTCTCTCTCCCCTCTCTCCGTCTCTCTCACTCGCTCTCTCTTGCTCTCTCCTCTCGCTCTCACCCTCACTCTCTCTCTCTTGCTGTCTCTCTCCCCTCTCTTTGTCTCTCTCCTCTCTCTCTCCCTCTCACTCGCTCTCTCTTGCTCTCTCCTCTCCCTCTCACTCTCTCTCTTGCTCTCTCTCTCCCCCCTCTTACTCTCTCTTGCTCGCTCTCTCATTTGCGCTCGCTCTCTTGCTCTCTCTCTTGCTGTCTCACTCCTCTCTCTCTGTCTCCTCTCTCTCGCTCGCTCTCTCGCTTACTCTGTCTCGCTCTCTCTCGCTGTCTCTCTCTCGCTCTCGCTCTCTCTGCCTCACATGCACACCACCTGCCAGCTCTCCCCCAGTCAAGTCCAGTCCTCAGGTGATCATCTCTCTGATAAAGGACCAGAAGTGTGCCTGTTTAACACAGCCCAGTGGGTTTTGTTAAGAGGGGGAGGTCAGAGGTGTGTGTGTGTGGGGGGGGGATTTCGTACCTGGAGCAGTTGCCCTGCTGCAGACAATGCTCTATAAATCGACCTGTGTGGGGGAAAAGTCCTGGCCTGCTGGTTCAGATTCAGGTGTTTTCGCCATATAGCTTTGCACATACAGGGAATTTGACTCTGGTTTCATGTAGCGGTGTAAGAAAATATCGATACACTCGAGTACGGCGATGTTATCTTGTGTGCTGCTGTATCGATTCTCAAAACCACCGCATCGATTTGTAATTGTTTACATGGAAAGGTTCGTGACAAACATGTTGTGTTGTGTGTAACCGCACGACCGCTAGATAACAGTGTTGTAATCTATCTTCAGCCATGTGACTCTTCCACTCCAACACAACAATGTAAACTGAGACAGGAAGTAGCATAAGCACAAAGAACACTGGCCTATGAAACCACAATATATCACCTTTCTTACGGTATCGCAATATTTTGTGATATATTGAATCTACCGGAACATGGTGGGTTGCTCCCTCCGGGTTGGGGATGAGTTGTTGCCTCAAGTGAAGGAGTTCAAGTATCTCGGGGTCTTGTTCATGAGTGAGGGTAGGATGGAGCGGGATATTGACGGGTGGCTTGGTGCAGCATCAGCAATAATGTGGACGTTGTACCGGACCGTTGTGGTGAAGAGGGAGCTGAGCCGGGAGGCAAAGCTCTCAATTTACCGGTCAGTCTTGGTTCCAACCCTCACCTATGGTCATGAGCTTTGGGTAGTGACCGAAAGGGTGAGATCGTGGATACAAGCGGCTGAAGTGAGTTTCCTCCGTCGGGTGTCTGGGCTCAGCCTTAGAGATAGGGTGAGGAGCTCGGACATCCAGAGGGAGCTCGGAGTAGAGCCGCTGCTCCTTGGCATCAAAAGGAGCCAGTTGAGGTTGTCCGGGCATCTGATCAGGATGCCTCCTGGGCACCTTCCTTTGGAGGTTTACCGGGCACGGCCAACTGGGAGGAGACCCCGGGGTAGACCCAGAACTCGCTGGAGGGACTACATGTCCTGTCTGGCCTGGGAACGCCATCCATCCGCTGATCTCTGTCCACCTCTCACTCCATCCATCCGCTGATCTCTGTCAACCTTTCACTCCATCCATCCGCTGATCTCTGTCCACCTTTCACTCCATCCATCCGCTGATCTCTTTCCACCTCTCACTCCATCCATCCGCTGATCTCTTTCCACCTTTCACTCCGTCCCTTCCGCTGATCTCTGTCCACCTTTCACCCCATCCATCTGCTGATCTCTGTCCACCTTTCACTCCATCCATCCGCTGATCTCTGTCCACCTCTCACTCCATCCAGCCGCTGATCTCTGTCCACCTTTCACTCCATCCAGCCGCTGATCTCTGTCCACCTCTCACTCCATCCATCCGCTGATCTCTTTCCACCTCTCACTCCATCCATCCGCTGATCTCTTTCCACCTTTCACTCCGTCCCTTCCGCTGATCTCTGTCCACCTTTCACTCCATCCATCCGCTGATCTCTGTCCACCTTTCACTCCATCCATCCGCTGATCTCTGTCCACCTCTCACTCCATCCATCCGCTGATCTCTTTCCACCTCTCACTCCATCCATCCGCTGATCTCTGTCCACCTTTCACTCCATCCATCCGCTGATCTCTGTCCACCTTTCACTCCATCCATCCGCTGATCTCTGTCCACCTTTCACTCCATCCATCCGCTGATCTCTGTCCACCTTTCACTCCATCCATCTGCTGATCTCTGTCCACCTTTCACTCCATCCATCCGCTGATCTCTGTCCACCTTTCACTCCAGCCATCCATTTGTCGGCCATCTTGGTCTCAGCTCAGAAGACTGAGCTAGTAAAGCTGATCCAATTTTCCTTTTCTTGTTTTGCTGCTGCTTGTCCCCAGGTGGCTGTGTGAGCAGGTCTTCTGGTGTCGAGTCATTCTGTTGGAACCTAACAAACAATTTGTTGCTTGTGTCTTTGTTGTGTGTTTGTTGTATGTGTCCAGTTGTCTACAGGGTGGCGTTTCAAGAAGCGTCCGGGAATAGACTACCTGTTCCAGCAGCTGGCACCATTGTACGAGATAGTCATCTTCACCGCGGAGACAGGCATGGTGAGACACGGACACACACAAACACCTGCAAATACACACACACACACACACTCAGCACATACACACATGCAAATACATACATCTTACATAGTCGCACATGCACAACTTGCATGCATAGATGCACACACACACACACACTATACACACATTTTCACAAACATGCACACTCACACACTGCACACATACCCACACACACACGTTCACAAGTATGCACACACACACTCTGCACAAACATGCACACTCACACACTCTGCGCACACACACACACACACACACACACGTTCACAAAGATGGGTTGTCAGATACAGACATGCAGACAGAGCTTGGCCTCTGGAGAGTTGAGCTGCGTGGCACAAACTACTGCACTGGAGGTGACATTGTCTGGGTTGTTACGGTTACAACAGGGTTGTCTGGGTTGTTACGGTTACAGCAGGGTTGTCTGGGTTGTTATGGTTACAACAGGATTGTTTGGGTTGTTGTGGTTACAACAGGGTTTTTTGGGGTTGTTATGGTTACAACAGGGTTTTCTGATAAGAGTTTTGGTGATTGTTGTTCGCTGTCAGGACACCGGTCCAGTCACAGGACCTGCTGCTGAATTCTGACCGGTTTTAACACTAGAAGGACCACCATGTGCCCTGTGATGGCCTGGCGGCCTGTCCAGGGTGTCTCCCCGCCTGCCGCCCAGCGGCTGCTGGGATAGGCTGCAGCCTCCCCGCCACCCTGAGAGCAGGAGAAGCGGTTTGGATGCTGGATGGATGGACGACCAAGACGGCCATTATGTTGCGATAGGATCGACCTAAAACAACCGCTGACCGCCACGGTGGTTCCAGTGTTGAAACGCTTGGCTTGAACTGAGGATGAGTCTGTGTGTCCTGTGGGCTGTAGAACTGGTCTTAGAGCTGAAGTCAGTCTCTGGGCTACACACACCCAACAGGAAGTTATCGAGGTCATGTGATCAGTGAATTATACACATGACTCTCCTACGAACAGCCTGTAACATAACGATCAAGTTTTATTTCAGTCAGGTGATTGTTGTGATTGTAATACCAGACAATAATGACTGTGTGTGTGTGTGTGTGTGTGTGTCCATCTAGACGGCATACCCTCTGATTGACAGCATCGACCCTCAAGGATTCATCATGTACCGCCTCTTCAGAGACGCAACACATTATATGGACGGACACCATGTCAAGGTACGTGTGTGTGTGTGTGTGAACACCTGTGCTACCCCGACCAGCAGTGCAGCCACCGGGACACCAGAGGTGGAAAAACCCGGTCCAGAAAGGAAAAACCCCAACCGTGTCTTTCCTCCACCCATGTATTAAGCCAGCTGATTTGGGAAACTAGTCAGTGCAATCTGATGGTTTAGTACATGGGTGGAGTAAAGACACAGTAAGGGTTTTTCCTTTCTGGACCGGGTTTTTCCACCTCCGCCGGGGACACACACCCACATCCGGCTTCCCGCCTGCAGACACCGCCGATTGTGTCTGTAGGGACGCCCGGCCAAGCCGGAGGTAACGCGGGGATTCGAACCGGAGATCCCCGGAGACCGCCACCCTACCCAGATGCCCGACCAGTGTCATCAGAAAGCTCTGAGAAGGGCAGAGGATCTGCTTTCCAGCAGAACGATGCACAGTCATGACTTGAAGTTGTCCGTCCTCTGCTCTACACTTTACCCTGCGTCTTCTCTCCACAGCTGCCTTCTGTTAACGCCCATTGATTCCTACCCCCCCCCGCCTCCAACCCACAGTTGGCTCCCTGCTCTACTCCCATGCCTCATTAACCTTCTGTCTCCACCTCCTTCTCCTTCTCCCCACCACACACCCTCCCTCCCTTCCTCCTGCTCCTGCGCGGTCTCCTTCCAGTCTCGGCCTCCTTCATCTCGTTCTCTCTCTCTTTAACTGCCAGTCTACGGAGTGTCAGTGTGGAGGCTGTGAGGATGGGTGTGTTAAGCTGGTTCTCAGAGAGACTCCTCTGGAGCCTTCACGCTGACCCAGTTTCCTCCCGGATAAAACCTCCACACATCCTGCCTGGTCTGCCTCATATTGTTGGCCACAGGACCAGTCTGTGGTGCTGGAAGTCGGCACGCCCCAACTTGACACTTGAGGTAACAACTCCTCTCCCTCCCTGCAGGTTGTGGATGAGTTGTTGCCTCAAGCGAAGGAGTTCAAGTATCTCGGGGTCTTGTTCACAGGTGAGGGTAGGATGGTCAAAGGGTGAGGTCGCGGATACAAGCAGCTGAAATGAGTTTCCTCCGTAGGGGGTCTGGGCTCAGCCTTAGAGATAGGGTGAGGAGCTCGGAGTAGAGCCACTGCTCCTTCGCGTCGAAAGGAGCCAGTTGAGGTGGTTCAGGCATCTGATTAGGATGCCTCCTGGACGCCTTCCTTTGGAGGTTTACCGGGCACGTCCAACTGGGAGGAGACCCCGGGGTAGACCCAGAACTCGCTGGAGGGACTACATGTCCAGTCTGGCCTGGGAACGCCTTGGGATCCCCCAGGAGGAGCTGGATGGTGTTGCCCTACTTAGCTTGCTGCCACCGCGACCCCACCCCGGAGACACAGGTGATGATATGATGTGGCGAAGCTGCTGCCGTCGGACAGGTTTGGATATGGAGGACGGACACGGGTTTGGTGATCAGCATGTCGTAGTGGCCGGTACTGAGTTGTGCTGGAGGCTCTGCTGCCAGACGTGTCGGAGCATGGTCCTCTCTCGTCTCCGCCTGTGTTGGTGACCATGTCAGCGTCTCGCTGTGTCAGTCCAGGACCCGGCGCTACTGCAGAATTACAAAGAAGAGGTTGTTCATCTCGCACACCTGAGGTGTGCCTGCTCCCCCGCGACGCACACTCTCTCGCTCCGCTTCCAGCACCACGCCCCACTACCGCAGTGCTCTTCAGCAGAACTCGTCGTATTTTCCTCGCTGCAGAGGAGGAGCGCTCCTGGCTGCAGAGCCTCTACGAGGAGATCCTGTACACAAATACAGAACGTGAAAAATACTGGTCGGTGGACACAACATCTCTCATGTGTCCGTGGAGCCGCAGAAAGTGGAGAGGAGTCGGAGAAAGTGGAGAGGAGTCGGAGAAAGTGGAGAGGACTCGGGAGAAAGTGGAGAGGAGTCGGAGAAAGTGGAGAGGAGTCGGAGAAAGTGGAGAGGAGTCGGAGAAAGTGGAGAGGAGTCGGAGAAAGTGGAGAGGAGTCGGAGAAAGTGGAGAGGAGTCGGAGAAAGTGGAGAGGAGTCGGAGAAAGTGGAGAGGAGTGGGAGAAAGTGGAGAGGAGTCGGAGAAAGTGGAGAGGAGCCGGAGAAAGTGGAGAGGAGTCGGAGAAAGTGGAGAGGAGCCGGAGAAAGTGGAGAGGAGTCGGAGAAAGTGGAGAGGAGTCTGAGAAAGTAGAGAGGAGTCTGAGAAAGTGGAG
>JAJHIY020000652.1:760000-772500 GCA_022114975.2 Lampris megalopsis | reverse complement strand
ATCGGACGTTTTTTCTCTCAGGCCGGCAAATGAGCGCTCCCCATGGCATGGGTGAGCGCTCGCCTCGGCCGGCGAGACGTCAGCAGTGCGACGGCTACCGGGCCAGTTGCTGAAATCAGTGGGAGGGAGTTATGGGTGAGATCTGCACAGCTCAGCCGATCAAATAAAGAGTTCGTAACTGGTAAACGGATTAAATGGAGAATATTTAGATGTTGTGATGATGTTCTGCTGTGGTGCGTGATGGTCGCGGCGGTGACGGGACTAGCTGGGTGAAGAGGTTCATGCAGTTCACTTTATAAATGCAACATCAGCTTCTCCTGCAGTTTCAAACTTGACAATGGACATTTTTGGCATGTATATAATGCTATCGTCAACCAAGAATTTGTTACAAGTGAACCATTTGTATGCTAGTTTTGGACTGTGGGACAGGCGAAAGTTTAAAAATGTCCAGGAAGCTGCCATCTCCTCCAGCAGTTGTCATTTGAAGACCTTGTAAGTCCACGTTCAGCAAACTAGATATAGTTTCATTTGAGCTAAAACGCTACAGTCATTCGACAATTGGTGGAGAACTCGGTTCGTCCTCGGAGAACAATGAAGTCCAGCTTAACTGTGTTGAACCCTCTCTCTGATAGACTCGGTCCATAGAGGAAGATCCAGGAACGAGAGACAGAAAGAGAGAGAGAGAGAGACTCCAGGAGAGGTTTCTAAGACTTGGCTCCTGTCTGCATCTTGTGCTTTGTTGAATGTTCTGTGAGACTCAGTTGATGTGAACCATTCATGTACCATCGACATCCTCGATAATAAAACGAGAAACCACGACACTCAAGACTGTCCTGAGCTTTGTCCCACCGGGGGGGGGGGGGATAAAACGTGGTTCTATCTCAGTTATTTTGCCCATTGACCCCAAGCTAATGGTCGAAACTGGCACTGCTCAGTAAAAGTAAAGAACGGTATCGGTACTCGGTGTCGGCCGATACTTAAAGATTCCTACTCCAAATCCATGTCGACGGTGAAAAGCAATATATATTATTTATAGTATTCCGCTCATTTGTTGGGTACCTTTAGCAAAAACAAACACTATTATCTGTAGTACTACATTTCCAGGTTTTAATTGTTCCGTTTAAGTCTTGTTTTTATAAAGACTGCAAGTCATGTAAGCAGTAGGGCTTGGGTATGGGCGAGAATCTGGCGATACGATACGTGTCGTGGTACAGGGGTTACGAGTCGATATATCGCGACATATCATGGTGCTGTAAGAGTGTTTGTCACGAACCTTTACATGTAAACAGTTAAAAATCAGCGGTGGTTTTGAGAATCGATACAGTATCACAACAGATAATATCGCGATACTCGAGTGTATCGGTATTTCCTGACGCCCCTAGTGAACACTTAACCGAAGTACTGCCATAAACTGATCACTCCTGATGATCAGGTGTTGGTCTGCATGGAAACTCCCCGAAGCACCATCAGCAGAAAACATCTCCATTTCGGAATAAGAAGACGATACATGATGTTTGTCCTCGGTATCGGTATCGGCATCGGCAGTGAGAAGAATATATCGGCGCGTTCCGGGAGCTTATATGAACCTCTTGCTGTTCAGCTGGGCTCGTGAACGGTCTTTATTTAATTGGACGGGCTGTTTAATTGGTGAGCACGTGCTGAACCGCAGCAGTTAAGTTGGCTTGAATGAGGTGGTTTACGGCGTCACCTGTTCTGTGTGGTCCAGACATCAGCTGGTAGGTGTACGTCCACACTAACACGCGGTGACGTCATTATTACTGACCGGATCGGCAGAGGGGGTGGAGCGGCGACCGGGACGGCTCGGAAGAGTGGGGTAATTGGCCGAATACAGTTGGGGACAAAAAGGGGGGGGGGGAATCCAGAAGAAAAGAAACAAAAATAAGTTGACGCTCGGAGGCGTCAACCTTCTTCTTAGATGTGATTGTGACTCGCTATCAAATTATCCACGTTTCCTCAACAGATATTACTATGCTGGAAAATGATCTACAAGCATCAATGTAGTCCTCATACCACGCCATTGTGGAATCGCAGGGATGTGGCATTTAGAAAGAAATCCTTGTTTTATAAAAAGGTGCTTGAGAAAGGAATATGAGAATTTGTGTTCAAAATTTAAATGACCGAAAACAACATGCCACTGTTATCAAAGCGACCCCACACTCTATCGTGGTGACGTCTCATAACGTGTATCAGTCATGTAGATCCGCACCAGGGGCGTAACCACGGGTGGGCCTGGCCTGTCACAGGACCACCCATTTCAAGCCCTGGCCCACCCAATCACGCTGGCTTACAAGCACGTAGGCCGGCCCCTTTTACGTACGTAGAACTGCAAAATCTGAGCGCGCACACCATCACGCTCTGTATTTTTCACTGCTGCTAACTAGCCAATAGCCAACAGTTAGCCATAACTTATGGAATGGCGAAACAAAGTTCAATCTTCCGCTTTTTTAAAAAGCCACGGATGGAGGAGGAGGAAAGCACACCTGGTCCAGCACCGACTGAGCCGCCCAATGAGAGTGAGATACCGCCGGAGAGAACGACAGAGGAGGCTACAGCTTCTCCGCTGCAGGCAGCTTCTCCTCCCCCCTCTGACGACGGTGAGACGATTCCCTTGACCATGCCACCGCCAGATGTGTCTGCTGTGGATGAGCCACCCTCGCAGCCTAAATTAGTGTTCCTCCTAGACTCTTGGCGAATGGAGCTCATCGCTCTGAAACGGCCCAACACCACAATCCCGAGAGTCTTTGTCAAGGAATTATATCAATTTTCATCGAACAGAAAGTCAATCTTAAAATATTTGGTTACACCTTATTTTAGGGGGTCGGAAATCACCTAGCAATTTCCCAGTAATGAGGTGGTAATTATCACGTAATTTCTTATAAAGAGGGTCGGAATTACCTTGTAATTTGGGTTAGGGTTAGCTGTAAAATTGCCTGTAAAAACCACCACCCTATTACAAGGTAATTTCCACCTTATTTCTAAGAAGTTACGTGATAATTACACCTTATTACTAGGAAATTACTAGGTAATTTCCGACCCCCTAAAATAAAGTGTTGCCAAATATTTCTTCGAAGATGAAGCTGAAAAATTGAGAACAAAATTCTATACGTTTCCAACTGCACCAAAAGTGGAGGAAGCGAACATGAAAATTTTCGGTGGACTAGATCCTTCTGGAGAATTATTGTACAGCTGCTCGTTTTGCAGTGAACACACTGAGACGACACAACACGTGTTTTCTGAATGTCCGTTTGCTGCTGCCTTTTGGGAAGATCTGAATTACTGGTTGGTTCCTAAATCGGACAATTTCTCTGAACTAAAAAAAGAGGATGTGATTCCTGGTATGCTTGTGCGAGATGAAACACGTGATTTGGCAGTTAACACAATTATTCTTTTTGGAAAGTTCTTTTTGCATAAGAACAGATTCCTGAAAACGCACCCTACTCGTATTTCATATTTCACAGGGAACTGTGTCATTATTTCTCACCACTGAGGTTAATGCAAAAGAATGCTAGGAACTCCGACTTCATGTAAGAACTTGAACTTGCAGAGAACTCCGACTCCTCTCCCTTTCATTTACGTATTTAGTCTTGTTATTTTGGTTTTCTTCATTCTCTTTGCTTTTGTTTCCCCCTCTTTCTTTTGTTTTGTGTGTTGTATGTAGAAGTTTACCCACTCTACATCCATGGATAGCTCTGTTAAAATAATAAAATACGCAGACGACACAACCGTTGTAGGCCTCATCCCCAACGATGATGAAACCCAGTGCCGTACTTGTCTGTGAATGTTCTCATTCATCCAGGTCATGGTTGTCCAAAGGAGGTGAATCAAGTGCAACTGGACTTGGTATATATCCGTGAAGACGTTTCGCCTCTCATCCAAGAGGCTTCCTCAGTTCGTGCCTTTCTGGCTAGACCAAGCTAGTCTGACTGGCTGGTGATGATCTCTACCCAGGAGACTCAAGAAGCCTAGCCTCCAAGAACAACAGTCGGTCACTAACGGCTCCAACGACTCTCATGTCCACTGAATGGAGCACTAACGAAGTCGAAACTAACACCCCCAACGACCGTCGCTGCTTAACATCGGATCACAAAGAGCCATGCACATCAATACCTCTGATAACGACGGGCGTTGCTAAACATCGGAACACAAAGAGCCATTCACATCAATAGCTCTGACAACGACTCCAAAGAGGATAAATATCTGAGTCTCGTCACCAGCCATTCAGACTAGCTTGGTCTAGTCAGAAAGGCACGAACTGATGAAGCCTCGTGGATGAGAGGCGAAACGTCTTCACGGATATATACCAAGTCCAGTTGCACTTGATTCAACTCCTTTGGATAACCAGTACCGCACTGCAGTAGACCAAGCTGTCACTTGGTGCACAAACAACAACCTTCTGCTTAATACAGCCAAAACCCATGAACTCGTTATTGACTTCTGATGCATTCCGAATCCTAAAACACCCATACAAATGAAGGGAGACCCCACCACCACCACCCACTCTTTTAAATTCCTTGAAACATCCATCAGCAATAACCTGAAGTGGAAAACTAACACTGGACACATCACTGCAAAAGCTCAACAACGACTTTACTCTCTTAGGCAGCTTAAAAATACCAGATCAAACACCAACTGCTCGTTCTGTTTTACTCAGCCTTTATCCAGTCCATCATAACATCTTCTATTACAGTATTGCAGTATTATAGTATTACAGTATTAAAGTATGGTATGGTGGCACAGACATTCAAACACGGAAGAAACTGCAGCGGATTGCCAACAAGGCATCCAAAATCCTAGGCAACCCACTCCCCTCAGTTGAACCTCTACATACTAACCGGACTGTAAAGCGAGCAAAGAAGATCACCTCCAACCCCTCACACCCTGCTCATCACCTCTTCCAGCTCCTTCCCTCGGGGAGGCGCTACAGGTTACTGTCCACTAAGACTAAACGCTTCACAAACAGTTTTCCCCCCCTAGCCATCAGGACTCTGAATTCCTCCCTGTAGTCCCTCCTCACACACCACTTGTCATAAACGCCACCATTCACCTAATTGTTATGCGTGATGTGTTTATTTCTGTTATTGTGTAACTATTGTTCGTGATAACATGTGGAGTGTCTGTTGTTGTCCATGGATGTATTGTGCTGCAGAGTTTAAAGTGCACTAAAAACAAATTCCACCGGCCTCGGTCGTGTGGCTAATAAAACAATCTAATCTAATCTAATCTATACATGTCAATAAAAAATGTGTCAATAAAAAAAGCGTTTTGCAGTTCCAGGGTTGTGCACTGTTGCCGGGTCAAGAGGTAATGGGTCGGGACTATGGAGACAGAGATAACCTGTGAGTTGGACTTAATGGCGGTGTGTACGTCATGGCTGTGGCCGACAGCACCTGTGAATAAAGCAATGCTCAGCTGAAGGTTTCGAAGGGTGTGATTGACATGACTCTGCATTTGCCCTCGGGCGTATGCATGTGCGGTGTCCAAACGGTCCTGTAACTGCCTGGCGTAGCTCGGGCCGGCAGGGGCAGATGGTACATCCGGGGCCCGTCCGAAAGCCAGCACCACAGGGGTCCTCATTTCCCTACCCAACATGAGGAGGGGCTGGTGTGCATGAAGTTGAGTCCTGGACTGCAGAGCAGGACGCCATGAGGACAAGGGGTAAGTGCATAACTCAGTCGAGCTGATGGGTGGATGTTAGGATGGATAACTGCCCAGCTAGGGTGAGGTTAAACCGCTCCTCTAACCCGTCGCTCTGGGGATCGAGGGGTGTTGTGCGAGTCTTAGTGATTCCGAGCCACTCACACATGGTGGAGGAAACCCTGGATTCAGAATTTCTCCCCTGGTCACTATGGATGGACTCCAGGACCCCCAGCCTGCTAAACATTCCCTCACAATGGTCTCGGCCTCCTGGTCTGGCAGTGCATAGGCCTCCAGCCATTTAGTAAAGTAGGCCACAGCAGTGAGTATGAAGTGGTGGTGGCACGGTGGCCCAGTGGTTAGCACTGTTGCCTCACAGCAAGAAGGTCCTCTGTTTGAACCCCAGGCCAGCCCAGGTCCTTTCCGTGTGGAGTTTGCATGTTCTCCCCGTGTCTGTGTGGGTTTCCTGCGGGTGCTGCGGTTTCCTCCCACCATCAAAAGACATGCATGTTAGGGTTAATACTCCTGCCTGTGCCCCTGAGCAAGGCAAAGAAAGAAGAACTGGAGTTGGTCCCTGGGCGCTGCAGCTTTCCACTGCTCCTATACAATAGGATGGGTTACATGCAGAAGACAAATTTCATTGTAATCAAACAACTGTACAATAACAAAAATAAAGGAGCTTTCTTGCCCCCTGTGCTGTGCATGGGAAGGCCCCACAATGTCAACACCCACACTCTGCATGGGTTCCCCCACTAGAAACGGCTGTAGATCAGCCCTCGACTGGCCTTGTGGCCCTTTGTGAGCCATGCAGAGGTCGCAGCGCCAGCAAAAGTCCTCAATGTCTCCCCTCAGACATCCCCAGTAGAAGGCTTGGCGCAGTCGGCGGAGTGTCTTTGCCACCCCAAAGTGACCCAAGCCTGCAGAGCCATGCATGGCTTTGAGAACCGCCTCCTGCATCCCTCTGGGCACCACCACTTGCCACCTCTTCTCCCCGGTTGCTGGCTCCACCCAGGCTCGTTGGAGGACCCCATCTAGCAGCCACAGAGTCTTGACCTTGTTCCACAGCCCTTTTGTCCATGGAGAGAGAGCTGCCACCCCCTGCCATGGGAGTCACTGCTGCTCATCCACCCACACCATCACAGGCTGCAGGTCCTGGTTCTGTCTCTGCTCTGTGGACCAGTCTGTGACATCCACCACCTGCAGCTCTCTATTCACCAGTATGGCCGCCCCATAAACTCACCCTCTTCATCCCAGTCTCCCTAATTGTCTTCCTTATGTTAGCCTCTCCCCCTGCCCTAGTTTCTCTCTTCTGTATGTGTGCTTCAGGATTGGAGGCAGGTGTGCAGCAGGCAGAGCAGAGGTCTTTAAACTAGAACGACCAAGGCGGTCAACGTGACCGTTTTGGATTTTCAAAGGTTAATAACTTTGTGGGTGGGGGGATACGGACCTGCCGCTCCCTGGACGCTCCTAAAACTGCACATATTTGCATTAAAATGAATTTTAGATCAATTGCACACACAAAAAATTACGATAAGATAAACTGAAACTACCATGAGCGGTCAAAATGACCGCGCGTAATTAGCGCGTCATCGGGCGCGTCATGCCACGTGTATTTTCGCGTCATTTCCTTCGTAACGTTCAGTTATTGTATACATGTCACGTGTCATAGGCCCTGTTACGTCCGTTCTGTTTTACTTTTTCTATTTTGCTCTTCGAGTTCCACCATGTCTCTCTGAAGTTTAAATTGTTTAGAAATAGTATTGTTGTTAATGTTGGTGTCAGTTAGTTTCATAACAGACACTCTGACATATCGTCACCTTCTTAGAATAAAGTCACATTTTCAAGTTTTTTAATTGTCAATTGATAATATGGTTGTTTCCGTTTGTTCCGGTTTTTTGGAAAAACTTGAAAATATGACTTAGGCCATTGTTTTAAGAAGGTGACGATATGTAATGCATCATGTGTTCATCTCGTCACAGTATGGAGTTTAAAAACCAAGGCGGTCATTTTGACCGCCGTGGTCGTTTTAGGTAGGAGTGACATCCTTTAAAGCAGAGGCCTCTCATGCCTTTACTGGGCAGATATTAAAAAACAATAAACAGGGAGTTCAGGGCCTCCGCGTTATCTGGAGGGTTTTAGTTCCGGACCCACAAAAGCCTGGCGGAACCAGGTGACGTTAGAACCCGCCTCTTTAGTCAGAAACCCATTCGGGTTCAGGTAAACCTGACGGAACGCTGGTAACCCTCCTTTTCGTTTCCAGCTTCTGTTTCACCTCCAATTCCTCTCGTCCTCTCGCCAGAGCCGCTCGTGCTGTTCGTTCATTGCGCCGTGGCAAACGTGAAGCCAAACTACCCCAGACCACAACACGGGTCAGTTTTCTGTCGTGTCTGTGACGCGGTTCTGATCCTCCTGCGCATGTGGACGGAGAGAAGCCAAACCATTTCAGCATGGAACACTCAGAGTCCTGCGGATCCGGGAACATTCACACGCCTCCGGGCGCAGAAGACGGCGTGGAAACACATGAGGACACGGTATGACAGGGGGTGTTCTCTCGGTGGGACGCGGCTTAAGTCGCTGTATTGAGCGTGTAGTGTCTATGTGTCGCAGGTATGATGATGCAGAAGTGAGGGATGCGGCTGAGGTGGGGCAACAACATACAGGTGGTGCTGTAGCTTAGGACGAGGTGAAGATGCCGTGTAACGACCCCGGATCCCACTTCTGACACCAATGGAGCGAATTCGGGGGGCAGCCGGGCATCCGCCGCAGCCGGGACCCGAACCCGGCTCGACTGCGCTAACCAGTCAGCTAAAGGGTCCGACCCGTTAGCCAACGGGCTAGCGAGTGCAGTCATCCGTGGTCGTTACACTACCCCGCCCCCTTCGAGAAGCGCGTCCCTGCGCTTCAGCGTATCAACTCCTTCACGCCCCTGGGCACACGCGCTTCCGATGGCTTCACGGTCTCACCACCCCACTTCTGACACCAATGTAGCGAATTCGGGGGGCAGCCGGGAACCACCGCAGCCGGAAGTGGGAGGGCGAGACCGTGAGGCCATCAGAAGCGCATGCGCCCAGAGGCGTGAGAGAGCTGATATGCTGAAGCGCGGGGACGCGCTTCCCGAAGGGGGGGGGGTAGTGTAACGACCACGGAAAACTAGACTCGAGTCAGACCCTTTGGTCGACTGGTTAACGTAGTCGTCCGTGGTGCAGGAGACCGGCGGTTCCCGGCTGCCTCCCGAATTCGCTGCAGTATGAACAGTAGACCTGACAGGACTGGAGACGGTCGTAAACAAAGCCATGAATCACATGGTGTCCTGGGCTGTGTGCGGATGCAGGTCTGCAGGAGTTAATGGGTTTAGAAAGGCCTCATGTAAACAAGCCGGTTGTTCTCTCTGCCACACCTGCAGGCTGCTGGCCTGGCACCAGCGCGGCTGCTGGCCTGGCACCAGCGCGGCTGCTTGCCTGGCACCAGCGGGGCTGCTGGCCTGGCACCAGCGGGGCTGCTGATTCACTGAGGTGCTGGAACATTTAACACCTTTAAAGGTCTTCATCAAACCCTTCATTAAAACCGCCTCTCCCCCGTTGCTGAACCACAGCAGACGGACGGATTTCCCGCCAGCATGAAAACCAACGAGCAGATAAACGCTCACTCGCGTTTATCTGGTCTGGCGCTGGGACGCTGGGACCAGTAACGCCTGGGCCAGACACGTGTGTGTGTGTGTGTGTGTGTGTGTGTGTGTGTGTGTGTGTGTGTGTGTGTGTGTGTGTGTGTGTGTGTGTGTGAAATATCTCTCAAAATGAGATGTTTGAGGGCGTATGATTGGAAAACTAGTTTTGGTTTGAGCTTCTACACCTGACACGTCAAACACTTCCATCCCAGACAGCACCCGGATGTGGGCCACTTCAGGCAGTGATGCGGCACTGATGGTCTTCTTCTGGCCCTGACCAAACGGATGTGAGCCTGAAGTGGCCCCACATATATGCTAGCAAATATGGCCCAAATATGCCAAATCACATGTGGGCCTTTTCTGGCAAAGATGCGGTGCTCTGGGCAACATGTGGTCTGGATGTGACCCTGAAGCGCCCCGTGTGGTAAATGGTGAATATGGCCCAAATATCACAAAACAAATATGGCCACCTTTGGCGGATATGTAGCACATGCAGCATTGCTATGGCTTGGTTCTGGCCCAGATCTGGCAGACAGGAGCGGACCGCCCAAGTGCCATCATTATATGTGGGCCGGATGAAGCGTCGGGTGTGCGACGGGTCCGGGCCACAGCGGTTTTGCTATCTGGGATGTGATGAAGCTCAGCTGCATTCTTAAACTCGTTGGTCACCTTTGAAGGTAGTCCACCACAGTTCATATGGAAACATGAAGACTTCTGGGAAAATAAACACGTGGTGTAGGCCAGCAACAGCGGGATGACGCGCCGGCCATCACCTCCACGTGTCTGTGAAGCTACGTGGTCGAACTAAAACCTCCTCTTCCATCACCCCTGAGCTCATTAAACACTTCTCCAAGAACCTCAGCAGAAAGTGGCTGAACCAGAACTCAAGTCCTTCCGGTCCCGGACCACAGCGAGGACCTCCTCGTCTCTTAAAGGAGTGGTGAAATGTCACGCGAAAGATTAAACTGGATCAGCAGACCGGGCCACCACGTGACCGTCACCTGCCGTCTGCGTCCACTGGGGGGCGCTGCAGGGGGAGATATGACGCTTCCTGTCGTCTCTATCCTCATTCTTTCAACCATCCTCTGCTAGTCTCTATCCTCTTTCATCTATCCTCTACTAGTCTCTATCCTCTTTCATCTATCCTCTACTAGTCTCTCTCCTCTCTCTTTCATCTATCCTCTGCTAGTCTCTCTCCTCTCTCTTTCATCTATCCTCTGCTAGTCTCTATCCTCTTTCATCTATCCTCTACTAGTCTCTCTCCTCTCTCTTTCATCTATCCTCTACTAGTCTCTATCCTCTTTCATCTATCCTCTACTAGTCTCTCTCCTCTTTCATCTATCCTCTACTAGTCTCTATCCTCTTTCTTTCATCTATCCTCTGCTAGTCTCTATCCTCTTTCTTTCATCTATCCTCTGCTAGTCTCTATCCTCTACTAGTCTCTATCCTCTACTAGTCTCTCTCCTCTCTCTTTCATCTATCCTCTGCTAGTCTCTATCCTCTTTCTTTCATCTATCCTCTGCTAGTCTCTATCCTCTTTCTTTCATCTATCCTCTACTAGTCTCTATCCTCTACTAGTCTCTCTCCTCTCTCTTTCATCTATCCTCTACTAGTCTCTATCCTCTTTCTTTCATCTATCCTCTACTAGTCTCTATCCTCTACTAGTCTCTCTCCTCTTTCATCTATCCTCTACTAGTCTCTCTCCTCTTTCATCTATCCTCTACTAGTCTCTATCTTCTTTCATCTATCCTCTACTAGTCTCTATCTTCTTTCATCTATCCTCTACTAGTCTCGCTCCTCTTTTTTCATCTATCCTCTACTAGTCTCTATCCTCTTTCTTTCATCTATCCTCTACTAGTCTCTCTCCTCTACTAGTCTCTATCCTCTCTCTTTCATCTATCCTCTACTAGTCTCTGTCCTCTTTCTTTCATCTATCCTCTGCTAGTCTCTATCCTCTTTCTTTCATCTATCCTCTGCTAGTCTCTATCCTCTTTCTTTCATCTATCCTCTGCTAGTCTCTATCCTCTACTAGTCTCTATCCTCTACTAGTCTCGCTCCTCTTTCTTTCATCTATCCTATACTAGTCTCTATCCTCTTTCTTTCATCTATCCTATACTAGTCTCTATCCTCTACTAGTCTCTCTCCTCTCTCTTTCATCTATCCTCTACTAGTCTCTATCCTCTTTCTTTCATCTATCCTCTGCTAGTCTCTATCCTCTTTCTTTCATCTATCCTCTGCTAGTCTCTATCCTCTACTAGTCTCTATCCTCTACTAGTCTCTCTCCTCTCTCTTTCATCTATCCTCTGCTAGTCTCTATCCTCTTTCTTTCATCTATCCTCTGCTAGTCTCTATCCTCTTTCTTTCATCTATCCTCTGCTAGTCTCTATCCTCTTTCTTTCATCTATCCTCTGCTAGTCTCTATCCTCTTTCTTTCATCTATCCTCTACTAGTCTCTATCCTCTACTAGTCTCTCTCCTCTCTCTTTCATCTATCCTCTGCTAGTCTCTATCCTCTTTCTTTCATCTATCCTCTACTAGTCTCTCTCCTCTACTAGTCTCTATCCTCTCTCTTTCATCTATCCTCTACTAGTCTCTGTCCTCTTTCTTTCATCTATCCTCTGCTAGTCTCTATCCTCTTTCTTTCATCTATCCTCTGCTAGTCTCTATCCTCTTTCTTTCATCTATCCTCTACTAGTCTCTCTCCTCTTTCATCTATCCTCTATTAGTCTCTATCCTCTTTCTTTCATCCATCCTCTGATAGTCTCTATCCTCTTTCTTCCATCTATCCTCTACTAGTCTCTCTCCTCTTTCATCTATCCTCTACTAGTCTATATGTTCTTTCTTTCATCCACCCTCTGCTAGTCTCTATCCTCTTTCTTTCATCTATCCTCTACTAGTCTCTATCCTCTTTCTTTCATCTATCCTCTACTAGTCTCTATCCTCTTTCATCCATCCTCTACTGGTCTCTATCCTCTTTCTTTCATCTATCCTCTACTAGTCTCTCTCCTCTTCCATCTATCCTCTACTAGTCTCTATCCTCTTTCATCCATCCTCTACTAGTCTCTATCCTATCGTTCATCCATCCTCTGCTAGTCTCTATCCTCTCTTTCATCTATCCTCTACTAGTCTCTGTCCTCTTTCTTTCATCTATCCTCTGCTAGTCTCTATCCTCTTTCTTTCAT
>JAJHIY020000652.1:752500-755000 GCA_022114975.2 Lampris megalopsis | reverse complement strand
TCTTCATCTCATCATCTCTTCGACTCTTCATCTCATCATCTCATCATCTCTTCGTCTCATCATCTCTTCGTCTCTTCAGCTGTTCGTCTCTTCATCTCTTCATCTCATCATCTCTTCGTCTCATCATCTCATCATCTCTTCGTCTCATCATCTCTTCGTCTCTTCATCTCTTCATCTCATCATCTCTTCGTCTCTTCATCTCATCATCTCTTCGTCTCATCATCTCTTCGTCTCTTCGTCTCTTCATCTCTTCATCTCATCATCTCTTCATCTCTTCGTCTCATCATCTCTTCGTCTCTTCGTCTCATCATCTCATCATCTCTTCATCTCATCATTTTATCTCTTAATCTCATCATCTCTTCGTCTCTTAATCTCATCATCTCATCATCTCTTCATCTCATCATCTCTTCGACTCTTCATCTCATCATCTCTTCGACTCATCTCATCGTCTAGTCATCTCTTCGTCTCTTAATCTCATCATCTCTTCATCTCATCATCTCATCATCTCTTCATCTCATCATCTCTTCGACTCTTCATCTCTTCATCTCATCATCTCTTCATCTCTTCATCTCATCATCTCTTCATCTCTTCATCTCATCATCTTTCATCTCTTCATCTCTTCATCTCTTCATCTCTTCATCTCATCTCTTCGTCTCTTCATCTCGTCATCTCTTCATCTCATCATCTCTGCGTCTCTTCATCTCATCATCTATTCATCTCTTCGTCTCTTCATCTCTTCGTCTCTTCATCTCATCATCGCTTCGTCTCTTCATCTCTTCATCTCTTCATCTCTTCACCCCTTCGTCTCGTCGTCTCTTCTCTCCATCATGCATGACGGTCCACTCCTTCATCCAGACCTTCCTGTAGCTCGTCTGTGTTCGTACATGAAGCCCACACGGCCCAGCTGCGCCACGCTCCCGGCGGGCTGTTTCTTCTTAAGCTGTTAGCTTGTGTTAAGGAGACATTTAGAGACCAGCTGTACACACCGTCCTCAGCATGCTGTACCACACACACACTCACACACTCAAACACACGCACGCACACACACACACACACACACTCACACACACACACACTCACACACTCACACACTCTGTGCGGGTCGTCCGTGCTGACTAGTTGTCTTTTCTCAGGAGACTCTGGGGACTGTTTTAATATGACGAAGGCCAACCCCCTAAAGATCCCCAAATGTCCAGCCAACCAACAGGAAATGAGGTCAAGGGTCAAACTCACGTTGCACACGTAAATTAAACCACTGACTGAGGAGGCGTCCTGTCTATCACAAGTAATTAATCAATTAGTCGGTCGATAATTCAATGGACGTGGTTCAGAACACCCAGAAGCCACCCCGTCTGTCCCACATGCTGAATTTACCCCTCCAGCTTTTGTGTGGTGAAGCCCTGTTGTCCTACGTGTTGCCGGTGTGTTGTCCTGTGTGTTGTCCTACATGTTGTCCTATGTGTTGTCCTGCATGTTGTCCTCTGTGTTGTCCTGCGTGTTGTCCTGTGTGTTGTCCTACATGTTGTCCTGTGTGTTGTCCTACATGTTGCCCTGTGTGTTGTCCTACGTGTTGTCCTTCATGTTGTCCTATGTGTTGTCCTACATGTTGTCCTATATGTTGTCCTACGTGTTGTCCTGTGTGTTGTCCTACATGTTGCCCTGTGTGTTGTCCTACATGTTGTCCTAGGTGTTGTCCTGCGTTTTGTCCTATGTGTTGTCCTACATGTTGTCCTTTCATGTTGTCCTGCGTGTTGTCCTGTGTGTTGTCCTACATGTTGCCCTGTGTGTTGTCCTTGTGTTGTCCTACATGTCGTCCCTACGTGTTGTCCTACACATTGTCCTACGTGTTGTCCTCTGTGTTGTCTTGTGTGTTGTCCTACATGTTGTCCTGTATGTTGTCCTATGTGTTGTCCTACATGTTGTCCTACGTGTTGTCCTGCGTGTTGTCCTGCGTGTTGTCCTACATGCCGTCCTACGTGTTGTCCTACATGTTGTACTATGTGTTGTACTTTGTGTTGTTTTGTGTGTTGTCTTTGTGTGTTGTCCTACGTGTTGTCCTATATGGTGTCCTGCGTGTTGTCCTGCATGTTGTCCTGCGTTTTGTCCTGCTTGTTGTCCTACATGTTGTCCTATGTGTTGTCCTACACGTTGTCCTACGTGTTGCCCTGTGTGTTGTTTTGTGTGTTGTCCTACGTGTTTTCCTACGTGTTTCCTGTGGGTTGTCCTATATGTTGCCCTGTGTGTTGTCCTACATGTTGCCCTGTGTGTTGTCCTACGTGTTGTCCTACATGTTGTCCTATGTGTTGTCCTAAATGTTGTCCTGCTTGTTGTCCTGTGTGTTGTCCTACATGTTGTCCTACGTGTTGTCCTACATGTTGCCCTGGGTGTTGTCCTACGTGTTGTCCTGCGTGTTGTCCTGTGTGTTGTCCTGCGTTTTGTCCTGTGTGTTGTCCTACATGTTGCCCTGTGTGTTGTCCTATGTGTTGTCCTACATGTCGTC